>JARFNW010142880.1:0-10204 GCA_031763155.1 Dirona albolineata | reverse complement strand
CTCTCTCTCTCTCTCTCTCTCTCTCTCTCTCTCTCTCTCTCTCTCTCTCTCTCTCTCTCTCTCTCTCTCTCTACTGTCTCTCTACCTGTTCACCTACCTTACCATATTACACCTCATCTTCACATTTATCTATCGCTCTCACTGTATAGACCTATTTATCCATCTTTCTACAATCCATCCATTCATCCATCTATCCATCCGTCCATCCATCTCTCCCCCATCCACCCATTCATCCATCTATCCATCCGTCCATCCATCTCTCTCCCATCCATCCATTCATCCATCTATCCATCCGTCCATCCATCTCTCTCCCATCCATCCATCCATCTATCCATCCATCCATCTCTCTCCCATCCATCCATCCATCTATCCATCCGTCCATCCATCTCTCTCCCATCCATCCATCCATCCATTTATCCATCCCTCCCTCCATCCATCTCTCCCACCCACCCACCCATCCATCTGTCCATCCCTCCCATCCACCCATCCATCCATCTCTCCCACCCACCCACCAATCTATCCATCCCTCCATCTCTCTCCCATCCCCACCCACCTCAGACTCCGACGAATCACTAATAGTTCCGATATTCTCCTCGGCGTCGTAGTATTCGGACATGGAGAAACTGTCCAATGAAAGACTCTGAGTGAGGTCAGCCTTGTCATGTGTCATCCTTAGGGTCGGGGCTGGTGACAATATGGGCAGGGCCATCGTGTCGGGAGGGATGGAGTCAGAATGGATTCGAGCCAGCCGGGATCTTAGGTCAGCATTCTGTTTTTGGGCCTGGAAAGAAAAGTGTTAAAAACCTTTAATGCATGAATGGAGTATTACAGCCCAGGAGAAAGATGCTGGGCGAGGTCCTACCATAAACTTGTTTATTTGTTTATCAAACCCCCTTTATACTGCAGCAGTCTAGGTGCCAGCCATGTCTCAGGCATTGAAGGGAGCAAATGTTAAATGGAAGTAAATACTCAGCCCCAAACACATGGCTGGAAGAAAGACTCTGCAGGAGTAATTTAAGACAAGCAGGTGATGATCCCACTGCGTACCATAATCCCCCCCACAAAAAAACAAAACCTGAAAAAAAATGTATGGAAAAACAACATGTTACAAATCCACTTCTAAGACAAAGACAATTGGTGAAATCCTTCATATCATGCAAATTGATGGCAATAAGAAAATACTCGACATAAAAAATCACTCTTTAGTTTTACCGAACGTGGTACATACTACAGATGCTCCACATGGAGCTGGGAATGACTTTGAATGATGCTGCCTGCTGGGGGATGAATGATGTAAAGACTGTCACGTGGGCTTGTACTTGCACAGGGATAAGGACAAGTCTTTTGTTAGGTAAGATAACAAAGGGTTAACAAAGCAACCAATAAAAACTAGAGTGTTTGTAAACAAGTACAGGAGATAAGTAAAAAATCTGTTATGTTGGTACAGATTCCAGAATCAATCGTTACAATTCTGTCTGACTCAAAAGGGTTCCAAGTTGATTGTCGCTTGACAAAGGCCTATGGTCGAAATGTTACTGTTTCGTACTATTTATCATTGAAGCTAATTTACATACTCTACATTTTCACTCATGACCTGACCCCCGACAGCCTTTTTGGTCGGACACCATTTGGGAACAGACGATGACAATCTAAGAATCTCACCTCCAAAAGAGCGTTCTTCATAACACCCACTTGGCCCGTCGGTGCCTCGCTGGCATCCTGTTCCACGGACTTCCTGAGCCTGTCCCTCTCCGTCCCCATCAACCCCACCAAGTCCTTCAACCTGTTGTGGACTAAAACAAAACCAAAGCATATCTAGACTATATCATACTGTGCATGTCTAAACATGTACACACAGAAGTTGGAGAACTAGGAGGTTGGAAGGCCACAAGTCAAGTAAGTCATCTATCTATCTATCTATCTATCTATCTATGTATCTATCTATCTATCTATCTATGTATCTATCTATCTATGTATCTATGAATCTATCTATCTATGTATATATCTATCTATCTATCTCTCTTTCTATGTATCTATCTATCTATGTATCTATCTATCTATGTATCTATGTATCTATCTATCTATGTATCTATCTATCTATGTATCTATGTATCTATCTATCAATGTATATATCTATCTATCTATCTATCTATCTTTCTATATATGTATCTATCTATGTATCTATCTATATATGTAGGTATGTATCTATCTAACTATATATGTATCTATCTATCTATCTATCTATCTATATATGTATCTATCTATCTATCTATATATGTATCTATCTACCTATCTATCTATATATGTATCCATCTAACTATCTATGTATCTATATATCTATCTATCTATCTATCTATCTATCTATGTATCTATCCATCCATCCATCCATCCATCCATCTATCTATCTATCTATCTATGTACATATTCAGAGTGAGAGAGAGAGACAGAGAGAGAGAGAGAGAAAGAGAGTATAAACCCCTCTTTATATTATATAATTATATATATATTTGTCTTACTCTGTTCAGCTTTGGTCAGGAACTTCTCCCTCATCTGAATGTCTTGGATTCGAGACTCGTGGTGAGTGAATGCGAAGATGGGACCGGGGTCATCCAGTGCCATTTGTGTTTTGTCGTTGGTAGCTGCCATGATGGAAGAAGTGGCTGAGGTGTGCGTGGATGAAAAGCTGCCACCGCTGCTGCTGCTGCTGTTGTTGTTGTTGTTGCTGTAGCCGCTGTTGTTACCGTTGGTATTATTGCTGCTGCCGGCTCCGTTGCTGGAGTGGTTGAGGAGGTTGGGGTTGGAAGCGCTTGCGTGGAGACGGTCAGAGGTGGGGGTGGTGAGGTATGGGGTTGGAGTCGTCTGACCGCTGGGCGACACTTGACCTCCCTGTATTTGGACAGAAAGGAAACATGACGGTTAAAGATTGATTTAAAGCTAACGTGTTTGCTCTGTTTGTTTGCTTCCTTGTATATTTGTTTGTTCGTTTGTTTGTTTGCTAGTTTGTTTTAACCCACTTTATCATACAGCAAGTTAGTACTGGTTAACCCCATGCCCAGCAACAAATAGTGAACAAGGCACAGGTGACAATGTAGAGGATTACAACTATGTCTATGCATGTCTGAAAAACACAGAGACCGTAACTCTATAGGGCAGGAATTTAAGACAAGCGGGAGATAACTATTCTATCCTCTGATCATGAGAAACACGCTTAGTGTTCAGCAGTTGTTTTATGAACGGTTGTGCTAAACAATGTGAGAAAACGAATTCAGAGCTATGGGAGGGAGTCTCCTTGCAGTGATTCCTGGTAAAACGGTCGCAATTATTCAAGAATATCAATCTGCTGTGACTAATCCCCCCCCCCCCAGCTCTTATCCGAGTTCCTATTTACGTCATCACACAGGGTAGGGCTCTAGATCAGGGATCGGCACCTTTTGTGCGTCTGTGGGAAACATGCTTCAATCATGGGGACTAATGCATTTAAATATCTGAACGCATTGCACTACATTAATATCGACCCATGGGTCGGTGAAAATTCTGCCACGGATCGCATGTCATCTGCATGCAGTAGGTTCATGACAAACCCTTGTGCTGGAGTAACGATGAATTATCTGTTAGCTAAATGTTTGCTTGTGTGTTTATCCAGTCCCCTTTATACCACAAAAAGCAGTGTAAGGGCCAGCCATATGTCAAGCTCTGAGGGGTGCAAATGACAAATGGAAGTAAATCCTAGTGTCAATGAGGACTTACACCACTCATCACCTAACACACCGCTAGAAAGACTCTGCATCAGGAATTAAAGACGAGCAGGTGATGAGCCCACTGTGTCCAAATTCCTTTACCTGTAAATTGGACAACATTGTACCATGAGGTCCATACATTTTACCAGTAAACACTTTGCCCTAGGACAACTGAGAGCTGCCACCTGGGCATATTAGCAAAACGAGTGTTAAAAAAACCAAATTGTTCCGTAATAATAAAACAAACAAAAGTTTTAAAATGTTCCAAAAAAAAATTGTTCATTTTTTCCAAAAAATTGTGTGGTGTGTTCAAGGTAAAATATCGAAAATAATCTAAAACAAACATAAATTTCAAAAAAATATAGACTTCGTCTAGAAATAATAATAATGTGTATAAAAACCCCCCAAAACAAAACAAAAGAAATCAGTGCAGCACATGATACATTATTCAAAGCAAAATACATCAAGCGACGACAATGGGACTTTAAGAAACGTAAAACTAAAGCAAAGTGCACATAAGATAGATAAATAAAACGATTGCAAGATGCAGATAAATCTAAAACCAAGCAGAAACATTATTGAATAATATGACAAATTCAGACAAAAATCTGAACAATTTTTTAAAAGAAGGAAAATTAGCATATTATAAATCAAGCAACTCAAATTACTAGATATGCAGAAAGCAAATAAATGAACAAAAATATATAAATACAATAATAATAATAATAATAATAATAATAATAATAATAATAATAATAATAATGATAATAATAATAATAATAATAATAATAATAATAATAATAATAATAATAATAATAATCTAAAATTTAAAAAAAAAATGTTTGTCATAACCTGCATAGGCTAAATATGAGTAAAGGGAACTAACCACTAAATAAAAAATGATCTGCACTCAACTGGTATTTCAGCCAAGGTCATTAATCTATTGCACGATATAGTTAATACTTAGCTGTATTAATAATGTTAAATGGTGGTTTTAAATAAGATGTAGACATTGGTTTTTAAGACGCAAAGCAGCTAAAGAATAACTCAGACTAAGTCATTTGTAAGCAAAAGGGGAGCTAACAAGTAAAACAAAAATGGCTATGTGCCATATCTATCTATATCTATAAATAAAAAAATAAAAGTCTTTTTGAGCCTTGAGGCCCATGTGAGCTGTTGCATATCCCAGTTTCCGTAGAGTGAAGCGGGCAGAGTGACAGTATGTCACTCTTCTGGATAGAGAGCTGGTCTAACGCAGATGACTTCCCTAGCTGCAAGCTGGTACTGGTACCCATTTTTACATCTGGGTCGAGTGAGGCAATTGGAGTAATGATTCTTGCCCACGAAAAACAATGAAGTGGCTGGGATAGGATTCGAACACACGACCTTCTCCATGAGCCCGTTGTCCTAACCACTAGGCCACCTCAAATCCATATCTAGGGCCACAATTAACTAAGATTTAAATAAATGGACTCTCTATGTTATTAAACATTTTATGTTTTCCATTTGAAGAGTGATTCGCTAGCATCCTATAACCCTGACTGGCCTTGGGAACGTTGTATATGGGTAGATTAGAATGGTCAGCGTTAGATGTCAAAGATAAGAGTGTTAGTCGTTAAAGGCCAAATGGTCAAGCTGGCAGGCTCCAGATTGTAGGATTCCATGTCCAAATTCTGGCAATGCTATGCCAAATGTTGAGTCCTTGGGAAAGACTCTTTACACCATTTTTTTCTCTCACTTGACTCAGGTGTGAATGGGGACCTGACAGACTATTAGTAGAGAAAGATATCGTCAGTATGTTAGCATGATGCACCTAACAGGATACCTGACACCTAACAATGACACAGCCTGGTGATGATCTTAGGTTTGTGAATGTGTACTTGTATGGGGATACGGGGTTATAAATCCATCTTCATCTTTGAATGACACCACAATCTTCTTCTTCTTTCGGTAAGATACAAAAGGCATGTCTGCCCATCATTGCAAATATTATCTTCCCTACAGAAATACACATTATAGACATAGTGCACAGCACATTTAATTAATCTAATTTAGTGCATTTTTAAATGCTTCCAAAGCCAAACTGCTGATTATATTATTGGGGAGATTTCTCCAATCTGTTATTGTGCATGGAAAGAAGCTGTGTTTGTTTGCACGTATTAGTCCTTGTGTGAGGTATTACTAATTTTCTGCTGATCACCAAAATTATTATCACCACTACAGTTATCAAACAAAATCATTTGTTCACCATCGTTAGCAACTAACTTATTTTTTGTCTGCTCGACTAAAAATAAAAACAATAATAAAAATAAAATAAGCTATATGGCAACATTAATTGTATTCATCTCAAACCAACCAAACCAACGAACAAGAGCGAACATTAATCTGATTATGATAATATTCCAACCAATTTTTGCAACGAATAAAGAGGCAAAACAAGCAAGAAATTATTAAAAAATGTTAAAACATCAACAACATAGGAGAATAACATTTCTAATTGAGAGTCGAATCAAAATAGTAGGAAAAAAACCCTACAAAACAAATAACAAAAAACAAAAAAAACAAACATTATAAAATAGACAAGACTAATCTTAATACGGAAAAAACTATGAAGCAGAGATTTGAAATGATAAATAGAAAAAATATTAATGCAATTTGTTTCTCTGTAACTGTACATGTTGCTAATAAACAAACAAACCAGAAGCAAAAACAAGAGGGTGAGAGTGAGAGTGTGTTAGAGGGGGTAAAGTAGGTGATTAATCAATCTATCTTACATGATCCTTCACCATAGACGTTCCCGTATAGCTATCGCTCTTCCTCTCCTGTTTCTTGGAAGCGCTACGGAAGCCTCGTCGTTTCTGCACGGCCCGATCCAAGAAGCTGCCGCTGCTGCTGCTGCTATTGTTGGGGACGGGCTGGGAAGGGGTTAGTAGATATAGACGTATAACAAGAAGACGAGGGGTTTGGGGTGGGAGAGGTCTTTGCGCACGCACGGCACACAACTCGGGATGAAGATAGATGGTAGGAAATGAATATATATAATGCAGTAATGCAGCGCCAAGGAAGGGGGAAAAAAGCCAAACAATAATAATGTAGAGCATAGATGAATGGGAAAGTGGTGGTTGTCTCTGCTGGGGATTAAACCTGTGCCTGAATTAACCTGGTTGTCTCCTGTCATCATACACAGGTTTGATTGTAATTGCTTGAATTTGGTAAGAATTCATTCTTGCCACTGGCATTTATAAAATACATTATATAATACAATAGACAGTAGGAGCATGGAGGAAAGAGAAAGGGGGGGGGGGGGAGAGAGTGTGAGATAGATAGAGAGAGAGGGAGACAGAGATAGATAGATAGATAGAGAGAGAGAGGGAGAGATAGAATAAATAAATAGATAGATAGATAGATATTTAGGTAGATAGATAGATAGGTAGAGAGAGAGAGAGAGAGAGAGAGAGAGAGAGAGAGAGAGAGAGAGAGAGAGAGAGAGAGAGAGAGAGAGAGAGAGAATCATTTTACAGAATTAATAAGAAAGGCAACTTGAAAAAAATGAACATAAAGAAGTCATTAAAATCAAATAAACAAAAATAAAAACAGTGACAAAACTCTGGATTTTAAAAAAAAAACCAAACCCGCTAAATCAACGATTTATTTTATAGTGTCTGCAATATCCAAGCATTTTTATCGCTTTTGTACGCAGACTAATGAGCCAATGAACTAACATAGAAGTGAAGTCCTTAAAAGCCTTGAGGCCCATAGAGCCGGTGCTTATCCCGGTTTTCGTTGCGTGACTATATTATATAACCCTTCTAGACAGGACGCTGGTCTACCAAAGATTACGTCCCCAGCTGCGAGCTGATATCCATTTCTGCACCTGGGCCAAGTGAGGCAATTGGAGTAAAGTTTCTTGCCCAATAAAAACAACGAGGTGGCTAGAGGAATAGGATTCGAACCCACAACGGCCGCCATGAAAGTCCGCTGCCCTAACCGCTCGGTCATCACGCCTCCACAACATAACAACACGTCAAAATCTCTGTTTGTTCCCTTGAGATGATAGTATCTACGCCAGTAAAACAAAGCAGGATTTTGCTTTTGTGCTGGTACGGTCAACTGATTTGTCGAAACAGCTTATAGACAACTAATCCTCCTCAACCATCTTTGACCCAATTGCTTAAAACAGTTGTTTGTATTAACTAGGATACTACTTTTCTCTTAAGAACAGCTCATCTTCTCTTTAAACGAAAATATTAATACCAGAGAAATGGTTTTCGGATTATTTTTTTTCTTACGAGCAGTTCATTCTCACTCCCATTGGGTCTATGTTGGAGGTAAAGCGGCTACATGGAAAATATCGGTCGGAACTTTTCGGGATAATCAGTTTTCGATCTGATTAGAATCAACCGTGATTTATTTGAACGTCTAAGGATTAACATCATTCTCATGCGATGACAGAACGTCATTTGGCCGCTTGGTCTTCACAACGGTGGTGACTGACATGAACAGTGTTTGATTTCTGTGGTTTGTGATCGTTCCGTGTTTTTGCTTGTTTGTTTTGTTGTTTTTGGGTTGGTTTGGCTTTTTGTTTGTTTGGTTTTTTTGGGGGGTGTTTGTGTTTGTTTGTTGTTGTTTTTTGGT
Source organism: Dirona albolineata (assembly GCA_031763155.1). Taxonomy (NCBI): domain Eukaryota; kingdom Metazoa; phylum Mollusca; class Gastropoda; order Nudibranchia; family Dironidae; genus Dirona; species Dirona albolineata. Next base: position 1,832 of record JARFNW010142880.1, on the reverse strand, counting down.
TATTTGTTTTTTTTGTGTGTGTGTTTTGGGGTTTGTTTGGTTTGGGGTTTGTTTGTTTGTTGTTTTTGTTGGGGGGGGGGTTGCATTAATGTTAATTATTTTTCTATCTAAACAAAAAAGTGACTCATATTGTTCATAGTCCATCTACGACAGAATTTGTGGGACAAAAGCCATGTAGGCTATTAAAGGTCTCGAGATCCTTAGGACACAGGATTCGAACTCGAGTTCCCAACTTAATGCGTTAATCACTACGGTCCCTTTGATACAAGTACCCGACACCGTACCCAATGCTGAGATATGAATATCATGGGACATAAACATACACAGTAATAACAAAAAACGAATACATTCACTATTTAACGCTTGCCCATGCTGCATATTTGAGTGTGGGTTGAAAGGACATTAATGTCTTTCTTTCTCATCAATTCCTTTTATACCGCAGTGCAGTGCAAAAACTAGCTCTATAGAACATAGAACTGGAAACGCTTTGGATCAAGAACCGAAGACAAGCAGTTGATCAACCCACTGTGTCAAACAATACAAAAACACGATTTTTGTATCTGATTTTAGTTTAAGACTGGCTTCCATTTAAACACGATTTAGACCAAATTTCAAGCACAAAATAATCTCTAGTCGATAATTCTAGAGCTCTTGTCTAGTTTAGCACTGCAGGCTATTTGATTTGATGGCATGGCCAGATCTCCGTGCCTCGCAACACAAAGATGGAATTCGTAGAATGAGGTTGCTGTTAGTTAATGGAAGTGACTGTTTAAATAAACACTCCTTTCAGACACTTCATTACCTAAAAAAAATTGATTTATTCTCATAAGCCCAAGCTATAACTTCACACCGAAAGGTACAATATGTATTGGTAAAGAAAGTACAAAGAAAGAAAGACGATTATTCTAAGAGTGCAGCACTTTTTGTAAGATGAGTTTGCTGATCGTTAATGGAAGTGGCTCATTAGGTAAATAGTCCTTTCCAACACTTCGTTACCTAAAAGTACAATAGGTAATGAGAAAGAAAGAAATGTATTTCCAAGCTATAACCTGACACCACTGACACCGAAAGGTACAGTAGATATTATTGATAAAGAGAGAAAGAAAGAAAGTAAGAAAGAAAGAAAGAAAAGTTATTTCTTTAGAATGCAACACACTTTATTTCCTCTAGATATTTAATAGAATAAGATGGTAAAGAATTTTACTATAAAGTCTTTTCCTGGGGAGAGACCAAGGCGGATTGAGACAAATGAGGCAGGACAGGGTCTTCCAACTAAAATTGAATAAATGAGTCCTACTCCACTCACTTACCGCTTTCGATTAAGGGTTCCAGAGATGTCAACTTTGGTACTCCAGGAAATTCAATGATGATAAGAGGTTTACTGTTGGGACAGTGCTAACACAGAAGTTCTAGTTTGGTTTTTTTCACATGAAATGCGAGGTTGGACTTATGTACTATTATTATCCAAAGAACCAGCACATCGATTGAACTTCCGAAAATATCGTGTGCGTTTTGTTTCCTTGGTTAGGAAAAGACAGAACGTCAAGATAGGAAAATAAATGAAGTCAACAGAAAGCCTAAATCCTATTATTGACAGAAAAAGGTCCAATCGTGAAAATTTGACTTTTTTTAGTTTTAACGAATGGAATTGTTATTGTTGTGGTTGATTTTAGTTTATCTGGAAAAGTCAGTGCGGCTAAGATTTTAAAACTATGTGACAGTTACAGTAGTTGATTCATTAGTAGTAGTAGCAGCAGTAGTAGTAGTAGTAGTAGTAGTAGTAGTAGTAGTAGTAGTAGTAGTAGTAGTAGTAGTGGTGGTAGTAGTAGTAG
>JARFNW010142869.1:0-10205 GCA_031763155.1 Dirona albolineata | reverse complement strand
AGAGAGAGAGAGAGAGAGAGAGAGAGAGAGAGAGAGAGAGAGAGAGAGAGAGAGAGAGAGAGAGAGAGAGAGACATAAATCTGGACCGAAACCACATCAAGACAAAAACCGGACACACCATACAACACGACATAGTCTAACAATAACGACTGTTTGAACAAAATATCCTTTTACTTCTACCCCATTTCCCCCCGAAGGTAGGCTCCCTACTCGTAATTCCATTACACCATACCATTATCCTACTACTATTCTGTAACCTTTAGAAACACCACGTTAGGCAGTAGGTGGTCAGGGTGAATTGTTGCCTTCTGCTTCATCAAATTGATGGCATTACACTCACTTCTCCCCGTGCTTTCTCTTCCCTTTCTCTTTATGAAACGACATTAAAAACATTTCGTGAATGCCTGAACTTTGAAAAAAATATATCATCCCCTCCAGGAAAAATCAATATAATATTATGTCTCTTTAATTAATTGATTACTATCTGCCGATTCTCCGAAAATTCGCTAAATAAAACGATCCCACAGCCAAACGTACACAAGGATATTTTCAGTGTACTGGTATCTTTCTTTCGCTCCCTCTTTCATCTTTCTCAACTGATCGATAACAGAACGGAAGCCCTGATTCTGTGTGATCGAACGGAGCACAGCATTTAAGCCCCAGCGAGTGTGAGTTAGAGAGTGGCGGTGACGTGCTGTTCCCCATCAACACACGACTGACAGTACCAGTGCCTATCGATTTAAGCTCTACATAATATTATCTCTTCTCACACATGATGGTGCCGCTAACATTCTTCGCCATGCAGCCATCATATCATCCAGAACAACAACAACAGTAATAATAATAATATTATTATGGAGATCGAAATATTTGCTCGCCAGATTCCAATTGTTTCAAGTCAGGCACGTTCGTAGCATAATACGGTAAGACAAATAATAACTCATTGCAATTAGTCTAAATGGTAGATTATAGAAAACAGTAATTCAGCCTTGTTAGCCTACGTCAACCGAATTTTACTCAAGTTCCATTCATAGTCCTAGCCTTTACAAATCACCCCGGTTGTCCCTACGTAACTACTCTGTTTGCCAGGAACAAATGCCATTGGATCCCATAGGTATTGTATCATAGCTTTGGGGTGGCCATAAATTATATATGTAAGTACTGCGTACGATTGTATTATGGCCTTCTTTGAGTGCCCTTGGACTGGAGCGTTGAATAATGCATGTATGTATTACAAAGCACTAGACATGTAGGGCTCCAGTCAAACATTTTTGCAATTTTATTGATGGTATGTTTATATGTTATATTATAATCTTACTGAAAATCATCCGCTTTATACAAAAGTAAAATGGATGAATTTGAAATATTATAGGCAGTCCCATACATGCCCCTCCACCATTTTGGCTTTATATGAGTAATAAATAGTCTTAGTCCACTGACCTCTGGTCTGATGGCCTCTGGTCTCATGGTTGTGTTTCGTGGTGATTGCACCACCTAGCATAATAATAATATGTGTAAATTCTGTCTAAATGGGAAGATTAACATCCTTTCTCTCACCAAAACACTACATTCCTTGTATATGATTATAATGGGAACATGAATTTAAATGAGATCATTGATACTGTTCATGCTTTTAGTTATTTCCCAAAGATAGGATGCTGACAACACAACAGACAGTAACAACTGCATTTTTATAGAGAATAAAAACAGGTATCTAAAAAAAACTTGAATGTTTCAACACCAAGCTGACTTAAGTATTAAAAAAAAACATTTTCTTGACCCCCCCCCCCCCCATCAACTCCCAGCAAAACAACAACCCAACATCATTGTTTGTTATTTGTTTTTGTTTTTGTTTCCTTGACCCAGACTCTCTATCATGGCAGAGTAAGGTCATGCTGCATAATTAACCATGAATAGCACACAAACATGTCTCTAACAACATGCATACCTAATTTTGAAGTGTTCTGTTTTACATTATGTGTAGTAGTTATGAGTATGTCTGATTTAAATTGTTTCAAGTTCATCATGCTGGTAGTAGCATTATACGGTAGGATAATTAATTATAACTCATTTAAATATGTGTGGTAGAAGTAGATGATGAAAGAATGTAATAGTCAAGCAGTTGTCAGCTTCAGCCTTATCTAACTCATGCTCCATTGATCATAGGCTTTACAAATCACCTCTGTAATCCAAACACAGCCACTTTATTTGCTAGGAACAAATTCCTTTTGACAACATAGGAATTTGTATTATTTGGCGTTCAGTCATGCATAGGGCACACGTTGTATCAAATTCTGTGGTGTTGGTTGAAATCAAATGTTTTTTAAAAAAGATCGTGATTTGCATGCAGGCCTGCTGCAGCCATCATACATGATGATAAAACACAGGGATGAAAACTGCCCTCTATGGATGAGGGACTGAAGACAAGCAGCTTATGACACACATTATTCCATATTACTCATGTTATAATATTGTAATGAAACAATTTGCTCTTTCACTTCAGTGTTTTTACTGTATCGGTCAATAGAGTTAATTTCTTTTGTCTGCTTCCGTGGATACTGGCTGAGCAGTGAATTGACCAGCTCCATGCTCAGTCTTGAACAATGCATAATAAACAGATACATCCTATGCACATACATTGGCTGCATGTATTGTTGAACACAGAGCGAGAATCTTTATGCAGCTATAAAATTAAAATTGGTTCCAGCCAATAGCTGGGAAATTAATCTGTTACAGACCGTTATGTGAAAACCGTTCGTTTGGGTTTTCCATCTCCCAGAAATCGGTCTATTGTGAGTAAAAAGTACAGTGGCAAACAACTTTCCAATGTTGAACGAGGAAACATTTTTCCTGGTACTTCCCGAATAGGAAGGTCAAGTTGCTGGGGAAAATCTTCTAACGTTCTCGTCCTATCACATTATTATTATATTATCTCAAAGGGTGACAAACCATCTCTTATCTGCTTGACACTATAGAAATCAGGGTAAGCTCTGGCTCTATGTATGAAAAAAGAAACTGATATTTTTATTTGGGTTTTTTTAAAAAGACAATACAATGATGACTATTTATTCATTTTGTCACGTTATGACTCTTTCTGATTTTGACAGATATTGGTTGTGGTTCGTGAGCAAAAATGAAGATGAAGATGGGTGACGTAAATACCTTTGCCATAATTTCTTTGAGTGTATTGACCGTCACAGTACACACATACCCAGGGGAGGAACAGCATGAGATTGGCTCACTGGCAGGGGATGTCCAAAACTGGGCAATGCTCATTCAAAACTACATCCTCCAGGTAAGTAACAGCCCTGGTTTTGCTGACGGCATGCAAATGTCCCCGAGTGTCTTTAATTTTATACCAACTTTTTAGAACCATGTTTTCAACTGAAGTAGGTTGCAAGTGAGTATATTCTCTAAGCACCATTTTTGGATAGATGGTTTTGGCTCCTACCATTTTATTGATAAAGAAAATATGTTTCAACACTTATACCTCTATGCTTGATAAATAGAATAAAGGGATAGGGAAAATTTTCTCCATAATAAATCGAGCCTAGTCACTTTCTTTTTCTTTTCAACCATGTCAACCCTAGTTTTGGCCAGGACATCAATGTTATTCATTGTTCCCTATAACACGAATGAAAGTAGAAGGGTACAGATGAATAATAGTGGACAGCTTTGTCTAAATTTATCTGGTGTTGCATTACTAACTTTCCTTTTATTCGTTAGGTATCATAACCATTTCTTTTTTCACTTTTCTTTTTTGCCCGTGACTCCCTTACTAAAAGGTGGAAGGAATGAGAGCTGCCAGGAGCTTAATATCTGCATACTAGAAGTAATGGATTCACAAACAAAACTGTCATTGTTAAAAGAGATAAAGTTAATCATCTGCTCGTCTTTAATTCCTGATGCAAAGTCTTTCTAGCCGTGAGTTTGGTGATGAATGGTGTAAGTCCTCATTGACATTTGGATTTACTTCCATTTGTCAAGTGCACCCTTCAGACTTTGACATATGGCTGGCCCCTACACTGCTTATTGGGATATAAAGGTGACTCAAAAAACAACAACAACCAACAGGTTGAGTTAGGCCTGATTAATGACCTTTGTCACCCTAACTCATTAATCACGAACCAGCACTGAAAATATGTATACCTTACAAATAGTTTTTGAGAATGCATGCAAATCATCTTAATGTTACAATTACAACAGAAATTACTGCTATTACTCTCACTCATTATTTTTTTTATTACAGCTTGCGTACGATGGTATTAACAGAGATTACACCCAGAGTTTTCTGGATCAAGCCAATTATATCTCTGAGACAAAAGAAGGCAGTGACTTAGTCAAACAGGTGCAGGAAGACTTGGGCGACTATTTTTTCAAAAAGAAGAGAGCTGCTCAGGTATGACATGGCAAGAATACTGAAAACATGTTAAATGATGTAATAATTTTGATATCCTGCAGTAGTAGTAAAGGATGTTATCTTACACATTTGTTCATTCACAGTGGTACAAGCTAGTGTTAGAACATAGAACATTTTTCAAGAAAAGTAATAGTTGTCTGCTTTTTATACAGGTGAGCTGTAATGAAACCCTTGCCTACAATATGGCATCCATGGTTACAAAGTATATTTTAGAAAGGAAAGAAGAGAACGGTGCCATAGTCTTGAAAATTCCAGAAGATTTGGAGAACACTCCCATCTAGGATTCAAACTCAGGACCTCTTGTTCCAAAGCAAAGCAAGAGTTTTGTTCAATATGTTAGGGACACTCCCTTCATGAAATGCGATGCTTTATTAGCAAACCATGAACAAGCAAAATTATTTCAATTTAAAAAATGATAACAATCACTCATAAAGTGCAAAAATTCATGAATGTGCTCTAAGGCGTTAGTTACATCAACATCAATAATAACAACAACAATACTGACATCATAGGCAAAAATACACATGAAACACAAACTTAATACCATCAAAATATACAAATTAGAAATATAGAATCACAACACAAAGGCTCTTCAGAAGAGTTCAGGTATTAAAAGAGTTTGGATTGTTAGAATTTTTTCTCATTTCTTAATCCCCTTAGAAGTGAAGTCAATAACTTTTGACCCCCATTGAAAAAAAAAATAATATAACTACATTTCTCCTTTCTATGCAGCGTATTGCTGTCAAAGTGCAAGAGTTGTATGATGAGTATTATTATGAGAACAATATGAGCACAAATGCCGAGTCTCTCAACGATCTTCCTGCAGATGCTTATTATGACTCAGATGTTCCAGATAAATTACCTAAAGATCTGGTCTTCAGTCCGTAAGTAATAGTATTAATTCATTTGTATAGCACATAAATCCACAATGCCATCAAAAGCAATTAAAAGAATGATTGTGTATGACTCTTCTTACCCATGCAATGTTGATTCACTCAAAAAAACTGACTCCAAAAATACTTATAATGAAAGAATGTAAGTAAGAAGTATTTTTTGTCTCATAATTTTATTTTTTATTATTACATTTTCCTGCTATAGTAATCCAGAATAGAATCAATATGTTGTAGCTACTGCACGGGTACGTATGTATGGTATAACTATTATGTAATGATTTTGGTTGTCCCTCGTATTTGAGAACATCAGTGTTCTGCTGTGCATGTAAATGTCTTTAATTTAAAAAAAAAACAAATCCATCAAAACAGATTCATGAACTGCTGTAGAATCTTTATCTTTGTTGGGGTTTTAAAAAAAGGTTAAACTAGGCATAAACGGTCACAGAACAAAACTAAGAAAATGAATATTTTAATGCCTTTTTTTATTATCGAAATAGTACATCTTGTTTTTGACACCCAAGTCGGTCTAATATTATTCATGGGAATTATTAATTGTTAAGCGCAAAGAAAAAGAGTCTTTGCCACGCCATAATCATTTCCTGGGGCTGATGTCCTACAGTAAAGCGCTTAGAGTATGGTGATGTTCGTGAATAAGCTCTATATTATATAAATGTTCATAATTTACATTTACATTGCATTTTTTTTCTCCATTGTGAATCCTGCAGATATTTCCGCCAGAAAGTGAGTACCTTAAATTCCACTATCAAAATTGCTGATGAGGTGCCGAGGGATGATCCAAGAGTTATTGACACGGTTCTCTTCACCAGCCTTCTGGAGGAGACTTTTCTGAAAAATGCAGCTGATGATCCTTTACTGAGGTAGGTAATGTGTCAAATGGGAACAAGGAATCTTTAGTGTAGATTTCAAGAACGACTTAACTTTGTATCTTACAATTTGATTTTTGCACAGTGGGCTGATCCCCTGCTTGCCTTAAAAATCTTGATCCATAGATTTTCTAAATCTGTATCAGGTCATGAGTACCAGTGGGGCACAGACTTGCACTTAACCTGGATACGTTTTACCTTGGTCTGCACATCGATGCCTTCTGCTTTGTACACTGTCCTCGGCCAACAGAGAGCTGGTTCCTATACTGTTTCAGGGTTCGAAAGGGAACGGATAACAAACAAATTAGATTTTTGTCAGAAATGGAAATAAAAGAACGAAAATCTTTAATTGCAGTTTGATGATTCTACCCTTGTGGAAAATATCTGATCAATATATTTTGCAGCTGTGTGTTGTAATTGCGTGTGGTGCTGGCCTCTAAAAATAAATAAGAAATAAATGCCCTTTATTCATCCCAGGGGGAAATTTGTCTCTAGGGTCTATTCCGAGGGAAGACCAGAATAACCCAGGCGTCAGCTGCAGTGCAGTGCCACAGAATGCGATCACGGTCTTGAGAAAAAACCAGTGCTTCCACCGGGATTTGAACCCGCGACCTCTTAAATCAAAGGCGAGTAACTTAGCCACGACGTCACCGGCTCACCCTATGGCGCTATGCAATGTGTATGTGTATGAATGGGTTTGGGGAACAAATTTAAAAAACATTCTAACCTTTTTATTATTCTATATCTCAGATGGCAGTACTTTGGTGCAACCACTGGAGTAATACGTTTATTTCCGGGTCGTGAGTGGTCAACTAATTTTGCAGGTTTCTACGATGACTACGACCCTCGCGTCAGGCCATGGTACATTCAAGCCACCAGTGGTCCCAAAGATGTCATCATTATCCTAGACTGCAGGTGAGATGGAGTTTTGAAAGAATCACTGAATGATATGATGGTGACCCAACACCAGGAAGGAATCTTTTTATCCAAGGACAATAAGAGATTGGAATGCCCTTCCCCCTCACATAACTGCTGCTCCGAACCTCCAATCATTCAAGACTCATTTATAGAAATAAACTATCTAAATCGAGTCAACTCAATTTAAGAAAATGAATTATATATTTTAAAAATGTTTTTACTTCCATGAACAAACTAAAAATGTGTCAGAATCATCACCTTCTTTAACTCTGCCACTTAGTGGTAGAATTGAGCCGATGCTATGTCTAAGAGTGAGTATACGATTTTGCACACTTCTTCCTGGTCTAATTTCACTTGATTATCTTAACTCTTTGACTACCCGCGGCCGCTGGCAGCAGTCACTATTACAGTTACATTTCTGCACCAAAGAACATTCAATGTCATTCAATCTCATTTATTCTTTATGTTCTCCATCTATTCCTGAACAAATCCATACCTAACATGTTGAGGGTATATTATTATGTACATTTGTGTCTGTAATACCTGTTACTGTTACTGTTATTATGATGCATGTCTGCCTGGACAAGGGGACTGACATTTGAGCCTGGGTTAAATTGAAGGATTTGGGATTTTTTTCGGGGTAGCCAAAGAGTTAAGAGCTCATCTTCTTCAATTTTCCTGAGCCTTTCTTCTAACATCTTAGCATACACTTTACCAGCTACCCTTAACACCAATGCCTCTATGATTTGTACACAATGTTATTGTCCCACTTGGTTTACATCATGATATTAATTTTTTTAATTTTTTTTACTTATTCCGTTCAGCTTGTCTATGAAAGGAGAAAAATTCTCTATCGCTAAAGCTGTGGCAAGGACTGTCATCCACACATTAACGAAAGAGGACTATGTCAACGTTATTTGTGCAAGGAACAGCCATTGGAATGAAGTAGGGAAGTGAGTATCATATGAAGATATCATTTTAAAGTGAAAAAATGGCCAAACTGATACTTAGATAACATATTTAGAAGTAGTCTTAAAGGCCTTTTAAAATGTTCTCTTTAGAACCGTAATTAAACAGTGTAGTGACCAGCTCTGTGTCTGGCGAGGAAAGTGTACAAGGCAGAAGGCATCGATGCCCAGACCCAGTTAAAACATATCCAGGTTAAGCGCAAGTCTGTGCCCCACTAGTAGACATGGCCTGATACAGAGCTGGAAAATCTATGGATCAAGATTTTTAAGGCAAGCAGGGGATCAGCCCACTGTGCCAATAAACCTTGTTTGGTACAAAACTATAACTTTAAAAATTATTAGACTATGGAACAGTGTGCCCACTTATAACTTGTGGGCATATTATTGTTAAGAACGATGGCTATACATAGTTTTTCCTGAAGTTAAAGAGAATGACATATAGTGATTCCTATATATATAAGAAACAGTTGATTTGAATTTTGATTTAAATGCAAGAGCAAGATTTACCAATCCTTTTACACAAGTTATCTAATTCAACATTTCAACATTATTATTATTATTGACTGCTAAAAACAATTGCTATATGGTGTAAGTCCTTTCAATCTCAAGGTGGCATTACTATGATACACGAGTTCTGAGCTGTCAAACGGATCGCATGGTACGGGCAACTAACGCTCATCGTAAGGATCTTATCGCCAAGATTGAAAAACTGAAAGCTGGAGGAACAACAGAATTGGAGTAAGTATTTCTAAAAATGAATGTTATTTAGACAGTTATATAAGAGGTTAATATAATTAGTTTTATTTCACATGCAAAATAGTCTTTGCCTATCTACGAGTAGGCACACTTTGGTCAAGCGTGTGCTTTGTAGTCTGTTATTGATGCTATTTTAGCTTCACAATTTATATATTATTTACGATCATACACTTTGCATAAAGCCACACTATTTGTTTTCTCATGACCACTTTGCTTTAAGGCTGGTATGAAATTAGATGTGGACTTCGACTTCAAACTTATGTTTTATTGGGTCAAGATTGAATTTTGGTAAATTATGCCAAGGGAAATAATCCAATGAAAGATACATACCATGAAAATATAAATGAACTTGAGCATTGTCATTATATTTTGTTGCCAGGTTAGGTTTTGACAAAGCCTTTGATCTCCTCCGGAACGTGCCAAGGACAGGCTGTCAGTCCATCATTGTTTTTGCCACGGATGGGAAGGACACAGATGGGGAAGACGTTCGATGTGGACCAGGTGATTGCCTTGAATGCTAGTATTGATAGTTACATTTTTATGAATGGGAGAAGTAGTTAATGTGATAGTTATCAAAATTTATGTTACCATTTTGTGGTTCAGATTACATATTTATCATAAGCCTCATTGATACTCGCATACAAAAACTCACTCATCTGTGAAAATTGAAGTATAGCTTTCAATACACTTCCTCCAACTTGAATGATGCTACTGTATTCTTTGCATTCCGTTCTATATGTAAAAAAATCTTAATGCGTCACAGTTTATTTCGGAGTAAAAATCATTTTTGGTCAATTATAAATTTGAAAATGTAAAGAAGATAAGTAGATAGTCTGGCACAGCCCCATTTGCCCCACACCAATAGCATAAAGTAGATATGATCTTTTTTTACGCAGTGGGCTCATCACCTACTCGTCTTTAATTCCTGATGCAGAGATTTTCTAGCCATGTGTTAGGTGATGAGCGGTGCAAGTCCTCATTGTCATTTGGATTTACTTCCATTTGTCATTTGCACCCTTCAGAGATTGACCCATGGCATGCCCCTACACTGCTCTTTGTTGTATAAAGGGGACTCGATAAACACACAAACAACAACAATAACATAAAATGTGTGAGCTTAGTCCTTAAAAAAGAAAAGGTGAGATGGCTTGAAGCACTTTGAGATGTCGATAGATATGGGAGGCGCTATATAAATGCACTTTATTATTATTATTATTAAGTAAGAAATATTGTTTGTTTGTTATATGTTCCCTGTAATACCGTAATTAAACAGTGTAGGGACCAACTCCGGGTCTGGCCGAGGACAGTGTACAAGGCAGAAGGCATCGATGTGCAAACCCAGATACAAATGTATCCAGGTCAAGCG
>JARFNW010142858.1:0-10207 GCA_031763155.1 Dirona albolineata | reverse complement strand
CGCTCTCTCTCTCCCCCACTCTCGTTCGTTTATTTATTGTTTGACCATTTTTATATTTTGATATTTCAGAGACATCTGACTTTGTTTAACGTAGTCATTGTGTTCTACATAAAAACAAACAACGACAACGATGAAAAGCTCTCGTGACCCCAACCCAAATCATTACAGACGTCAGATGCAAGAACAAATTGATCAACAAGAGGCTGCCGTGGCGGCTGTCCATAACGCTCCAGTCACTGAGGGAACAGATACAGTTGACCAATCACGTGATTCCACCCCTGGCCATCAAACACAAGGGGGAGACAACCCACGGGTTGATGGTGACTTACCGAGGGGGGCGCCCATCCAAGTTCCAGTCCAGGCTTTCTTACCACCTGTCGATCATTCCCCTCGTCCAGAAACCTCGGTCTCCACTGACCAACGCCCAGAAACCCCGGTCTCCACTGACCAACGGCCAGCTGACCAAACTCAGCCCACCCCTCATATTGGAGGCAGGGTCGGCCTTTTCAGTCTACCTCCTCGTCGGCCTGACCTAGAACTGCGGTCACGCTTAGATCGTCACAGGGCACGTTTCGAACCAACCCCAGCTGGGGGACAACCTTCCGATAACGTGTTACGTGTTCACAGGCCACCGTCACCTCTTCCGGCACGAGATGACTATTTTGATGACACTGATTTCATTCAGCACAACATGGACTCACTGCCTTTGCCATTCATGATGGATGCTGTCCACGCATTACCTCGCTATTTAGTTCAAGGACGGATAGGTAACCACACTTCTTTATAACAAAATATATTAAATATGGGGAGGATGATGGCCGGGTGGTTAACACAAAGACCTCTCGTAACAGAGGTCGTGGGTTCAAGTACTTATTCATTAGTATGCTATAATGATAGCTAACACAGCTCATTTTATAAAAGGATCTGATTGTCCTTATTGCCAATTACTATACGATGGTCGAACGGTTAGACATGGTGCTTCCATGGAAATCATAGTAATGGATACAGTCTGTCCTGATGACGGATTGCATTGTCATCCTTGGGAAAGATGCTTTTCTACTTCTATATATAGAATAGAAATGGGTACCATCCCACAGTTTGGGAAATAATCTGTGATTTACCACAGCATTTTTTTTGGGGGGGGAGGGGGGAGGAAACAACTCTGTCGGCTTTACATTTCGTAAACCGTCATAAGTGTTGAGTGTTCCGTTGCTTTCCCGAGGGAAATGTGCTACTGTAAAGCGCTTAGAGCATGGTGATGATCGTGAATAAGCGCTATATAAATGTACATTATTATTATTATTATCATATCTCTTCATTCATTTTAAATTACCCGCGATAGCGTTTTCGTATACTTTGTTCTATTTAGTGACATCAATTTATATTTTTTTGGTCTTTTTTGTCTTTTTTGTCGTTTTATTTGTTGTTGTATTTTTATTTATTCACCGCCTGTGTTTTTGCCTCGTAGATTGTGAACAAGAGGCGCAGCACATCTTTTTGTAGTAACTATACTTGCACAGTCTGGCTCTCTTCACAATGCGGCACTGGGTGAACTTGTCCTTGCACTGGTCATCACCTGAAACCAATGGATTAAAATATGAACTTTTTAAAATATATTAATTCGAAGCTGGGGGGTATAAACACAAAGGGTTTCAGAAAATGTGTATAAAAAATATAAAAATCAAATATATTCCCTTTATTCTTCCCAGGGGGAAATTTGTCTTTAGGGTCTATTACGATGGTAGACCGGAATAACTCAGGCGTCAGCCGCAGTGTTGCGCTGCAATTCGGATCAAAGTATTGAGAAAAAATGACAGCGTTTCCAACGGCATTCGAACCCGCGACCTCTCGAACCAAAGGCGAGTGACTTGACCACTGCGCCACCGGCTCCTCATTGGTCATCTAAACAACACCGCAAGTTGTTTTGCTCATAACTAGCAAAGGTATTTGGACACGGTAGGCTAATTCCTTGTTTGTCTAAAATTCCTAGCCATACGTGATGGCCAGGGTACCTATGTGTTCCCATGCTGGTGTTTTGTGCCTGGGCACTGTCCAAGACCGGGCAACGAGCTGGACCTAGATACCGCTTTGAGGTAAACAATGCTTTGAATAACAAAACATAACAGCAAACATTTCGTCTGTGTCTTCCAAAACGCACACACACAAACACACTCTCTATCTCTCTCACACACACACACAAAGAAACACACACACATACACACACACAAACACATACACACACACATACACATGCGCGCACACACGAAGTATACAAGAGACTTATAGAGGGAACTAAGGGCTCCCTCTTTTAAAAGACAATAATTGAATTCATGCATTGCTAGTAGCTACTACTACCTGTTGGCTGATTTGTCTTGGGGGCGATTTTACGACAGGTCTGAGTGTTGCACGCATTTCTCGACCTTGGACGATTTTCTTGTGGACACTGGTCACTATTCTTCTGGGATGGGTTCAGACATTTAATTTCTCGGCTTCTGTAGCCAGTGTCACAACTTTGTGAACACTAACATGGGGAAAAAGTAGAAACATTACACTTGATGAAAAACAATGATTATTTTCATATTGTATTCAATATGGCCTGCTGACCGCTGGCGTGTGGGGCTAAAATCGAGATAAGTAATTAACAAAATGCATGCATTTATAAGATGATATAAATAATAGAGATAACATTTTCTATTAATAAAACAAATAGATAAATTGTCGTTATTTTTGTCAAAAATTGCAGGGCATGTTGTCGTTAGGGTTACATTTCTAGGACAAAAGAAAACCAAAATAACCCAAGCGACAGCCGCAGGGCAACACAATATGACATGTCGTTTTCTTTTTCTTTTGTATTTTTTGTTGTTGTCATTATTGTGTCTAGTAATAGTTAGCTTAACAATGTTGTGTGTGTTATTTTGTTTGTTTGTCTTTTATTGTTGTTGTTTTTGTTTCCTTTTATATTAAAACGTATAGAGCGGTCTTTGAATTGCATAGAAAAGCATGTCTCCAACCATAATACAACCAAACCAGACCTACCTGCCCCCAAGATGTGGTGTACCATTCAGGTTCACAAGGTTGCTGGACACAAACATCTTCCTCCCCGGGCTTCTCCGTGCCAGCACAATTATCCTCCCCGACCACAGCAAACACACCACCTGGCAACATCTTGACACACAGCACATCACGTGACTTGAACCCTTCGCCACAGGTCACATTGCACTGGAGGGAAAATAGCATTGATTGTGTTAGAGTGGTCAGAATTGATCACAAAATTATAATAACGAAGTCAATTGAAATTCAAACTTGCATCAGGTTTATCATGTTTTACTAACTTTCAATTTGCAAGATTCTATTCCAAAATAATACGATCACAGATGGTCATAAAAGGCACAGAAAATACCACGCCTTTATGATATCAAACACGATTTCAAGCCAAAACAAAATCTTATCTTTAGAGAATCTTATTACAGGATTCCTTTCTCTTCTCTTTTTCCCTTTTCAATCATACTAGTTTCTGTTTCTTTATTGTATTAACTTGTCATCCCTCCATGGACGATGGTGTCGTAAATTACATTGACAAATGGCTTCCATTTCCGCTTCAGGCATTTCGGTTTATTACTTTGGCAAGCTTATTAGCCCCTGTTTTGCTCATTTCGACAACATGGGTGATTCCTGTTGACGTCAGGCTAACGCTTGGTGGATTATCTGTATTCCTTCGTAGGAATGCCTTGGCGACGGTTCCTTAAGGTTAGGCGTGAAGATAACATTTTATTTTTCCATTCTAATCGTTATGTTGTTGAATGGGATCAATCTTCTAGATCGTTGTCAATCTTCAATGTCTTAAAGCCTCTAATCTCCCAACAACATTCATCTCTACCTTCCTTCCAACCCCAAATCTACCTTTCCCCTCCTGCCACCCACTATTCAGTCTTTTACTATCCCTCCTCCCGTTATATATTGACGTCTAATCATTTAAGGTACTTACCCATGACCACTCTCCAGTATACCAGCTACCACCGCATGGAGTGTCCACTTTACACGCCCTCGTTGTCGGTGGACGATGCTTGAGGTCACACCGGCTTTCTGGAATGGCCTCGCCATCTTCAGAGGCACAAAACACCTTTCTGGTGATGACACCTTTACCACAAGCCACCGGACACTGGGTGAAGGCAAGGAATCAGATAATGTCTTTAGTATGTATGCTCTCTTCATTTTAAAGTCATTTTTGTTTCTAAAATCACATAATATATACAATAGTGAGATGTCTTTTTGTTACGTTGGGTCTAAAGTAGGGAATGACATTCCACTTACATTTAGATCTTTAGTAAATTATCAAATCTTTTTAGAACGTGTCTGTCATCTGACATTTGCCTTTACAAAAAACCATTCTTTATCTTCATTTGAAGCTGGACTGGATTTCTCCATTCAAATCGATTCAAAGTTTTCTAATACCTCTTCCGGCCACTGAGTGTAGAACCATCCCTTCCCACAAGTCCCTGCGTCGCATTTCTGCTCCGTGTCAGGCTTTGATGTTTTACACTCGTCATCGTCCAGCTCTTCTTGGTCCAACCCAACACATCGAACCGTTCTGGTCATGATACCATCACCGCATTCAGTTGAACACTATGGGTGTAAAGAAGTTTTGACATGTTTAGGGTGAAAACAAAACCTCGTTAGCTTGGCCATTTTTTGTGAGTGGTAATTTATATGATATGTATTATATGTAATATAATATTGTTCGTCAAACCATTGTGATCATTTTGTCAATTTGTAACAGTGTTTGGTAGTTGAGTGTCACTATTTTCAGAATTCAGCATAGACAATAGAAGTATTCATAAACATTCACAAAAGGATTAAATTAAGTGTTGTCAATAGTATTATTATTACCAACATCATCATCATCATCATCATCATCATCATCATCATCATCATCATCATCATCATCAATATCATCATCATCATTATTATCATTATCATTAATAGTTAGTATCATCAATGTGAATATATCGTCACCATTTATGTACATAATCGTTCCAATGTGTGTCACCCTTTGTCAGAATACCAATCACTATCCGTCTTATCATTTTATCAAAAATCAATGAAGATCTAGAGAAAACTTTCCCCCAACTCTGTCCCATCCCTACCTCAGACCAGTTGCCCAAATTCCAAGAACTGCAAGGTTGGAGGTTACAGTTCTGTCTCTCCACAGGCGACTCGGAGTTCTTGCAGCTACTCTCTGGCATCGACATGTTGAGAGTGGGTGACACCCTGGCTTGACAGGCGACAGTTCTGGTCTGCTCTCCGTCACCACATGAGGCACTGCAAGGAGTCCAAGCACTGGGAATCCATCTGCAAAAAACAAAACAAAAACACACATATTGTATAAAATAGGTGTGTATATATATCACGCGTCTGTGTATGACAATGTACAGTAATTAACGTTTCGGGTTTCCTCTTTCTAATAGAAAAACAACATACGACGAAAATAAAAATAAGAAGTCAAAAGAGGGGGGGGGGTGCTCCTCGAGTGTCCCCCCCCCCCCTCCCGAAACAAATGACGTACTTCTCCACTCCTTTCACTATAAATTTTCATTTTCGTTGTATGTTGTTTTTTGATAAAGGGGAAACCCGAAATGTTAATTACTGTACATTGTCATACATAGAAGCAAGCTTGTTATATCTACAATAAATTTTTTTCATTTACATTATGGCTTCCAGCAGCCTCACCACGTTACAAATTGTATAGAAATCCTTCTTGGTGACTGGATGTGGAGCAGGTTCTAAGGGGGAGGAGGAGAGCACGGTGACGAGAGGTTAAGACATTGTATTAACCACACCGTTGTTTGGGGGATTCAAATCTGGCTTTCGTCAGTGTATTTTTTCCTTGGGACAAGAAAATCAACTTGTATGTCCTACATCAAGGCGCTGCATTGGGCTAATGCTTGAGTTATTTCAGTCTTTGTTTGAAATAGTCTCTAAGACAAAGTACCCAAGTGGATAAAATAAAGGAATTTGTTGGCATCGCGACAGGATGGCTACAGGAAGGACATTATGATTAAGGAGTTGAAAATACTAAAACCTGGAGAGAAAAAACCCCATTCATTTCTGCTATACATTACTCATTTCACTATGTTCCACAAAGGCTGAGATCCTCAACCATTTCCTTTCTTTGTCATCCACGCAATCGTCAATCCGTAAAAGTAGCATATCTATCATTTAATTTTGCCTCCTAATAATAATATTGATAATCGTTAATCCTTGACAATAATGTAATCCCTTACTGTGCAGGACACGGCCTTTTGTTACAGGTGACTGCTTTCACTACCGGCCTTTGAACAAGTCGACAGTTCTCGTCCGTGACCACAGCCTGTGTCCTCCTGTCCACACACACCACCACCGTCTGCTGGACACCTGAAACAAAGTATTTAATTTGACCGTCAAGACAACAAGCTAAGAAAGGAATGCGGAGGGGGATAGATAAGGAGACAACAAAGTCTAGAATGTATTTTAGATCACAAATACCGAACTCATTTAGTGAGTGGTTTTCTTGCCATAGCTCCTACAAATTTTCATTTATCACTTTTCCTTTATCATTGTTAAACAAACCAAGAGATAACTGTGCAGCCCACAGACTAGTTCAAAACTGAATACGTGAATTGTTAAAGAGGTAATAAATCATGTAGGCTTACCTCCTCCACAAGAATGCGTGCAGTCTGTCAGTCCTGATACCCTCCATTCATTGGTGGAATAGCTACCCGACTCTTTAGCAATGGTCAATTTCTTCCGGGGAAGGTTAGGGTCGTAGCTTCCGGTACCCACTCTGTTGGGAATCACATTGCTTGGGTTGGCGGCAATGGACCTTGGATCCCCTCCTTCTTCAGGAACGTCGCCGCCACTCAAGGCCGATATGACATTTCCACGTTCGGAAGGAATATATTCGGGGCGATTACCGCTAGGGTAGATAATTGGATTACGGCCAGTACTTCCTGTATCTCGTCCATCTGCTTTGCCGTTATTCGAATGCCTGTTAGGTATTAATTTTGAGCGTTGGGAACCTTCTGAAACGCTAGGCTTTGTTGGTGTGTTAGTTTTTGATATTCTTGAAATTATTTTCCTTGGTACTTTTGCAGGATTTGGAACATCGTCTTTTTTGGTGGCTGAAACACGAGGAATTGTCTGTCTCGAGGCTTGGTCCGTATTTGGAATATTGTTCCCAAAATTTTCATTTTGGTTGTTCGAAATACGAGAAACCTTCGCACGAGTGTTGGCAATAATGATCGAGTTATTTCTGGAAATCCCCTTTCTTGCAGCGTAAGCTATGACTGTGTTTGGCTGGACAGCTGGTTTTGTCCTAGGAACCACATCTACAACCTTTTCCCTCGTCCCACCTGTGACGCCACTCGTTGATTCCTGTCTAGACGAAGACCTCGCGTCAGGGGAACCATCTCGTCTTATGACATACGAGGCACCATTAGGATTCGTATTGCGAATGATGTGGATTGATTTTTCATAAGTTTTAGACGATGGCGACGATGATGATGATGACGATGATATAGGTGATACCTTGATCTCTCCTTCCAAATTCGTTTTTATTTTAATTGGGTTGTTTGTAAGACGTGATCTATCGCGTTTTGAACTTGATCCCTGAGACAAACGCCACCGAGCGTGTTCAAGTCGCCTCTTTTCAATCATTTCACGGTGTTCTTGTAACCTTCGATTATACTCTTCCATACGTTTCTGCAATCTTAGTTTCCTTTGCTCCACTCTTGCCTTTCTTGTTTCAGCTAATCTTTCCCTCTCTTTTCTCAATTTTTCTTGACGGAAATAGTTTCTTCCCCTCACTATGGTAGGGGCAGACTCCAGAGCACTAGGTTTAAATCCAATTGGTAGTCTTCGACGGTGCACTCGTTCACCTATCCTGATCTTATTCCTCTTAAGTTGAGGGGGTGCAGTGGTAGCATATACCACATCATGTCTCCCTCCATTCAACTTCTGAATGCTTTCATTACTACCAATATTGTCAGGTTTTCTTCCAACATTTCTTAATTTCTGAGTTCCTTTAGAAAATACGTTCTTATATCTGGATGCAAAAGTAAAACTTTTTGAGAACTTGGGCATCTGAAAACTTCCCGAGCCTTGGCTTAAGGAAATGAGATCGGGGGCTGACGATGGTGGTGGAGTTGGTGATGAGTCTTTCATTGTGGTGTACACATTGTCACCGTCAGTCATTTTGGCTTTTCCTGACAAATATTCGACCCCTGTAGCTGCATTATCAGTTCCAATCTCCTCACTCTCCTCCTCTACTTCCTCCTCCTCCCCTTCCTCCTCCTCCTCCTCCTCGACCTCCTCTTGCATCACTTCCTCCTCTTCCTCCTCGTTCTCCTCCGCACTATTATCATCCTCATCATCATCTTCATTATCATCCTCATCATCATCCTCATCATCATCCTCATCATCATCCTCATCATCATCCTCATCCTCACCTTCATCCTCATCATCATCATCCTCATCCTCATCATCATCATCATCATCACTCTCATAATCAGAATCGTCATCTTTGATCACTACAGTCTCTACATCAGTTGCCGACACCTTATTTTCGGACACTTCCTCGTGGCTTTCCTTAACACCCACTGTTGCACTTGCAGCATCCCCATTTACAATAGTTTTTGTTTCGTTCCCATGCTCAATGCTCTCAACATCTATCTCACCCGATGATTCAACGATATCTGGGTCAGCGCCACCTAACTCCACTGAATACTCCGTCTGTCTGCTCCCAGAGGACATTCTTACTGTGTCATTTCCATCGACATCATTGCGGCCTAATCTGTCTTCTCCTTTCTCCCCACCCTCCAAAACACCAGAATCCTTTACAATCTCTTGTCTACCCTCTACCTGAGACGAGTGCGAGTCAGAGACAGTGGTTGTGTCTGGGTGAGAAGGGGTGGGGTCTGACGTGGTTTCCAGGTCTTGGAGACTGTTACTTGTTGTTTGCGTTTCTTTATCATTTAACTCTTGACCGCTTTGATTGTGATCAATATCATGCGATGCGCCATGAAGAGCATCTCTTTCAGATACGGTGTTGTCTTTTACGAACACAGGAGCAGTTTTTACAGATGGAGGCTCGATAACTCGAGGACCGATTTCTTGTACATTAACTCCGTGTGGAACGCTGAATGTGTAAGCAATTCCTGGGTTACTGCCCCTTGATAATAACTGCGGGAAAAATAGAAAAGGAAAAAAATAAAATAACATTACTTGAACTCAATGGTGAATACTATCGCATTCGTGATTTCTAACAACCAGATTGCAAGTCAATCAAATGAACATGAAATCACTAATTATAATATCTTGTATTTTCATTTCATATTCTATACCAGTAAAGTCCTTTTGCATCTGAATGTCATGTTATAAAAGCAAGTGATCGCAATATCTAATTGCAATACTTATTTGATACCTGTCCCATAATTAGTACAAGGCACGAGGGCACAATTTTGGAACCAGCTCCATGTCCAACACAGAACGGCATGCAACGCGTCCACATTGAAACAATCCTCAAACCTACGGTACCTCCCTTCAATCTTAATTAAATCATTATAAATAAAAATGTCTCCATATCACAACTTCTTTCCATTACATCAAATAATTCAATTCCTCTCCCTTGACCATTTTCTTATATTACTCCCTTTCACATTTCCCTTTTATTTACAATTAAATGTCTTCAGAGATCCAAATAGACATTTTGAAGTCTTAAACCACGGACATGGCTGAATACAAAACTGCAAAATATACAGCCGGATGCTCCTTCTATCACATATTTATTTCTATGAGTAGGTATCTAATTTTGATATGACCACTTTCCCACAACCATGGAAGAGTAGATCTCCCTTCTGTAATCCAATCCACTTACTTTGACGAGGACGGTGGTGTTTACCGGTCCCTTGGCCAGGATGGATTCCACAGGGTTGACAGATGTCTTGCCAGTATACTCGAACACGGTGCCAGCAGCCTTGATGGTTCCAAACAAAGGTCTGCCTGGTCCAGAATTGATGTACACTTTACCCGAAGCTGATTGCAGGACTAGGGTTAGGGAGAAAGATGGAAGGATATAACCTTTTTCATACTATTTGTTAATAGTTTTCTAAAAATAGTTTCGGGTTCTTTAAAAAAAACCCCTTTGTGGGGGGGGGGGGGGGGGGGGGGGGGG
>JARFNW010142847.1:0-10209 GCA_031763155.1 Dirona albolineata | reverse complement strand
TATCCCACCAATCTCCCCCCTTCCTTGTCATTTCTTATTCATTCTATTTGTCTGTGCCACAGAACAGGGATGATGGTGCCATTTATCTGTCATTTCTCCTCTTCTGTCTTTCTCAAAGTCTTCTGCTTCCCTCATCTCAATTATTTTCCTCTATCTCAGTCTCTTTTCTTTCTCAATCTCTTTAGCTAGATGTATCCTGTACATTGAAGTTTGTTGCGTGGTTCATCTGTTGCATCATTCCCTCCTCCCTCCTCTCCTAATTATGGATACATGATTCAACAGTTTCACTTCATCAATTGCTTACAGTTCTTGAAACACAGGACCACAAAGTGTAAAATATTGAAAATTGAAAATATTTTAAGTTCAGGATTATTTGGATAATATTTTTACTCACTGTGGATAAAAGATTTTACATGTTGAATGAAAACTGAAAGTCATCTGCTCCTAACAACTTGATACCTAGGTCAGGAAATTAACTCACATGTGTCATATTATTAATGACTGATCCATAATGATTGAAGTCAGTTGTTGTAATTCAACCAAAGGGCAAGAGCCCAAGTGCTACTAGATTAGTAACAAGTTATAGTAATTCATTTAATAACCCCCATTCAGTGTTTTTGAATAGAGGTAGGCCTACAATGGCTTCTGGAACTGTTTTGGAATTCGGTTGCACTCCTTGTATACTTTGTCATGTCAGTTGGTGTGAAAATAGAACAAATTAATTTTGAGTCCAATGCATACCTTTGAAATGTTTCTTTATCCTTTTATATTTGTAGCTGTACCTGGACATGGTGTCCTTACTGTCAGACC
Organism: Dirona albolineata; assembly: GCA_031763155.1. Classification (NCBI taxonomy): domain Eukaryota; kingdom Metazoa; phylum Mollusca; class Gastropoda; order Nudibranchia; family Dironidae; genus Dirona; species Dirona albolineata. Next base: position 9,399 of record JARFNW010142847.1, on the reverse strand, counting down.
ATCGCCAACTGGTCGCAGACTTTTCTGGCTTCTTGCTGTCCTTCCAGGCTGTGGAATGCAAATGTTTCTCCACCAACTTCCAGTACGCCCAAATCAGGCAGTTCCTCAGACAAGTGGAGGTCAGTGTCATTCTTATATAATATAATATTTTTAGAAGATGACTAATATGTTAATTGTTATGGAATATTTTGCAGCGAACTTGATTTCGGGATGGTGGGAGCCTGGCTGATACTGTTCTGATTTGCTGGATGTTTCAATGTGGCCTGTTTTGCTTGTACTAAATAAATTGTGGAACTGCACTGCAGCTGACGCTTCTTATATGAAGAAATATAAAGACGGGGACAAAATGCCATTATAGACAAATTAGTTTATTTAATTTAAGTCGTTTTCCTATAGGCATTGGGGTTTTTTTCAGTGGGTGAATTTTATTGAAAGTCTTTTATAATTATTTTTTTCAAATGGGTGATACCAGCATATGGTTCGGTTTCCCAGCAACTTCAAGTAAAATGAGTATGATTTTTTTGTTTTTGTGTTCTTAATTTTTTGCTTGTTTGTTTGTTTTTTATTTGTTTTGTTTTGAAATCCCTACAAAAAATTAATTGAACATTTTCAAATTTATTCCAGAAGAAATTATATCTTAAATGCTTAATTGTGAGCACTTCAAATACAAATGAAAAAGCCAAAAATTTATATATTTTTTCTCCTAATTATTTCTTCCTTTTATAGATTCATTGTGGATCCTCTGCAAATACTTACCACAAAATTCTGCGGGCCATGGCCACTTGGTCCAACGTGTGTCAAGAGGGCAAGCTGGATGGAAGCCTGAGAGAGAAGATGCTGGGTATTTTAAAGAATGTGCCCGGAGTGCTGGACAACCTCATCGGCTACTTTTTGGATGGGGCAGTCTCAGACTGGTAGGTTGTGAGGTCTCAGCTTTGTCATTATGCTCATATAGCTTCCATAGCAAAGTTCTTTTTATGTGTTGGAAATTGTTAGCACTAAGCTAAACCCTCCACATTTCACACCCAGTCTTGGGACCGTTCATGATCGAGCTGTGTTCATATTTAACATATGTATATATGTGTTATAGTTATAAGCTAAAAGATGGGTTTATAGTCTGTATCGCTCTCCAAAATCAGGCTTACAGACTTCACATCATTTATACCCCAGCAGGCCATATCATTCACAGCTCTTCTAAACTTTGCATGGAGCATACAGTAGGACAGCCTGCTAGGTGCATCATACTAACCTTCCTGTTATTTTGCTTCCATATAATTTTCCAGTACAAATTTTACATAGGGGCGCAGTGGTCTCGCAGTTTGTGTTCCGACACAGTAGACATCAAAGGTACCGAGCTCAATAACTAATCACTCGTGGCTCTATGAGTAGTGGAATCGGAACTCTAGCTTTCTCGGATGGGTTGAAAAACAGGAAGTCCTGTGTCTTAACTGCCTGAATGACAATGTATTCAAGTTCGAACTAGTTTCATGATTCCACTTGGATTTTTTTTTAAAGATTTTACTTTAAAATTTGTAGTCATCAAAAACCACATCTCCAAATTTACTTTGCGTGTTAAAAGATTCATTGATAACATTTTCTCAAACCAGCCATTCAATGGACTTTGAGGACGTTTGCCTTGATGATGAAATGGACGGAGGAGATGAATTTGAAAACGTCATTCTCCCCGATGAACGGGAAGACTACAACACTAAAACTTGTACCTGCCAATGCCACAGCAATGCTCAGGATGAGAGGTTTCACCGTCGTATCAAACACTGCATCTCATGTAGTCTACAGGTGACACACTTTGAAATCACTCTTGAATACGGATATTCAAAAATTCTTGGAACACTTCAAATCATTTCGGATAAATTTTGCCTTGTATTAACATTATTACAGAAATATAAAAGTATGGGAGGGATAGACAATAGCATTTATGACAAAAGTTAATTCTGCAACATGTGTTTCAAGTTTATTTTAACATTAGGAAAAACAGAATATTATGCGTTGGTTCTGGGTGAATCTGAATGTTGACTTTTTTTTCTTGAGTTTTCGTTTTCATGTAGTATGCAAAACTATGTTATTGATTAATCATTGGTTTATTAACAATGTATTCCCTACTTGGCTTTCAGATCTACGAGGGGCAACCTGTGTTAAAGATGTCCCGCAATGAGTTCAGACCAATGTCTATAGTGTACCCGTCAGAGGAAGTAGAAGAGAAAGAGAGGCTTGCCAAAGTCAAGAAAGAGGCAGCTCAAATTGCTCTTGCTAAGGCCAAGGTACAGAAGGCAGAGAAAAGAAAAAAGGAATTGAAAGGTTCAAAAGCCAAAAGAATTTGTAAAACGTCGGTTAAAAGTATGAGCCAAGAAAATGTGGATGTTCAGGACAAAGTCAATGCCGAGTCCGGTCCTGAGAACAGTAAGACAGTAAAGTCAAAAGACAGAAAAAAGAAACCCAGGGGCATGGGAAGCAAAACAATCAAGGAGGCTGATGGCGATAAGAAGCTAAAAACATCCAGTAAAAATGAAAAATCAGCAGGCAATAGCAAAACCCGCAACAAAGATGAACAGCTGAGCAAGTCTGAAAAATCAACAAAAATCAGTCCTTCTGGCAAAGCTGAGAAATCACACCAAAAGTCTACTGATCCTGTCAGAGATGAGCAAGTCTCAAAGTCAACTAAATCAAAGACATCTGGAATCGAAAAACAAAGTGCAGCACAACCTTCCCCTGAAGTGAAAGAAATTGAAAAGAATGTTGAGACCAAGCAGGATGCGCCAAATACCAGTCAACAAAGGTCTGAAGATAATTTGACATCTACTCAAAATGAGGAAAACAGTCTAGATAATATAATGGAAGGTGAATCAGGTTCAGAGTGAGTATTTGCATTTGCAGTTTTGTTTCCCCCAAATGCCCTCATTTTGCCTTACCCCTGTTCTCTCTTTTTGCAATCATCATTGTGTTACAATTTTTTTGCAAGGTCGAACTCAATTTTTTATGATTTTCAGGATGAACACAAGTGTTTGACCTTGTCTGTTGAAACACCTGTAGTTTTACAAGAAGTAAAGAGAAAAGCTCAATTCTTTTTATTATAGCGATAGATTTTGGCTAAAATTGCATAAAGATCTTGTGTATACCCATTTAATGATAATGATAATAATGATATTCCCAATTTTATAAATTGATGTACCTATCATATTTCTCAATATTAGATCGCTTTTTTCTTTAAAAAGAATTTAGATAATTATTAGATCTGAAGCATACTATTTGCAAAATAAACATCACCAGATGTAATCACAAATAGGTGATTACAGTCATGTGCTGTTTCTGAAAATGCCGAACTCATGACCTATCCCACAAATAAGGTAATCAAGATTTTGATGAGTATCATCCTAGGTTAGTTATCTGATGAAAGGATGGATATCCACCTAAATAACATTCTTGTGAATATGTTTTTATATTCTTCCTGAATGTTAAGGATGAAACTCGACTTATTATATAAATAGATAACACCTTTTTTTTCTTAAATGTGAAGAATTGTTGACACCTTGCGAGTCCTTTCTCAACAGTATAATATCATGGTCTTGTTTCGCATCAGTTTTGGAGGAAAATGTAGTGTGTGTTCTTTTTCACTCATTTAACTCATTTGTTTTGTTTGGCTCTTCAGGGTGTTTGACCGTTTCATCTTGGACAACCTATCAGATGAAGGATTGACACAGGCAGCCCTGAAAAGTATTCACGATCAGTTTCCTTCCACAAGCATGAAAGGGGTAAATACAATTTAATTTAAATGAAAGTAACATCTGCCTCCTGTAATGAAACTACATACGATATACGGCACGATAAATGGCACATTTTCATGGTGTTGCGTGATGTGCATACAAAATACACTTACTCTGGCACTCAAACTTCCACTCACCCTGATTTCTTCCTTTCACACTGTCACTTCATATAAAAAACATGATACAGCATATATATAAATAAGAATTATGAAACATACATTTTCACTTCTTTTTAGATTTTATGACCATGTGAGATTCTTTGATCTACGTATGTTCACATTCCATACACATGAGCTCTTAGTTTTAAAATTCATAACCATTGATGAAAGAAAGAATCTGTGTCCCATTTCATTTCATCAATCCTCTAAAATGAGTCGGATTTGACAGTATATAACTGTCATCATCGTCATAAATAGATTTGACAATATATACAACTCATCATCATCATCAATAGATATGATTTGACAATCATGGTCATCAATACATTTGACAATGATAATGACAATGTGTAACTGTCATCAATCTGACAAAGTGTTTGTGGTGTTGTCTCCCTTTTGCAAAATCTCATTGTCTGAAATATATATGATTATGCAGATAGCTTCTGGCTGTTGGAAGGGCTTTCTAGTCTGTAACTGTAACATGACTGGTATCAGAGGTATAGACTACAGGCTTCATGCAAGGTCATTCATTTCTCTCCATGTTACTGTGAATGTAATTTTACAGTTGGTAGCTGCCAGTGCCACTGGTACTAATTCCAATGTTCTTGTTGTTTCAGATACGAGATCGTGCTCAGCAGCTGCTGTCTTTGCTTGAAACTATGAGTGATGTGTCCACAGACTGATGCAAACGTGTCCACGGATTCAGAGGATGGCTTGAAACATTGTGTTTGGTTGTTGGACAAACTAACAATTGAATATCTATGGTTTTATTGTTATAACTTATTCAAATGATTTATTAGATTCTTGTAAATAATGTTAATATTTGTACAATATTGGTGCCAAGTTGCAGATTGATTTATTTAAAAGAGAAAGTAAAAAATGAAAGAGAGAAGAAAAGCTGTAAATAAAGTTAAAATGAAAAGTAATAGAGTTGTAATAATAATATAATTGTTAATAATTTTGAATGTGAAATAAATAAATGAATCTATTAAGAGAACTTTTGCAGATTTTGTTTTCATGTTGTTTTTTGTGGGGTTTTAAAAAAAATAAAAAATTGATAAATAAATTCCAACCTGTATTCATCCCAGGTGGAAATTTGTCTTTAGGGTCTATTCCGAGGGCAGACCGGAAAAACACAGGCGTTAGCCGCAGAGCAGTGCCGCAAAGTGGGATCAATGTCTTGAGAGAAAAAAAAGTTTTCCATCGGGATTTGAACCCAGGATCACTTGAACCAAAGGCGAGTGACTTAGCCACTGCACCACCGGCTTCCAAAGATGATTCATACATAAACTTCATGGTGGACCCTTTTTTACCAAAAAACAGTGTATGGGCCAACTCCATGCCCAGCCTCAGACTTTGATCAGGGACAAAGCACAAGCCATCATGCATGGCTGAACACGGGCTGGAATCTACGACAAGCAGGGGATCAGTCCACTTTCTAAATACCTCTCTTGATCATATGCAACACAAAATGTGGTAGTGTTCAGGTGGCCAACAAGCAATTCTATGTCTGTATTTATCCCTCATGGGGAGATAAAGGCAAAGAGACATTTTTTATTTTCATGACGCATTGAAACTACCAATCAAAGCTATACCCATGCAAAATTTAAAAATGTTGGTCAATCTTGTGCTTTGTTGTCTAGGGTTGACAATTGTTTTTGCTAATATTACTATATATGAAATTGGTATTTTCACATAGTGTTCAAAATAATCCTTGACTACTAAAGACAAATGGGAGACGAGCAGCGCATTTTCTGTAAAGTGTTCTGCCAAGTCTCAGAACATTGCCAATCATTTTAGTTATACAGAAATAGGAGGGGGAAGCCAGACAGCGGCACAGAATGAAACCTGCATTCTGTTGATTGATTGCTGCAAGTGCAACACATGTAACGTGGTGAGGCTGCTGGAAGCCAGTAAAATGTAAGCAATAAAGGTGAATAAAGAAGGCTTCAAAAGGAGACAAATTACATTTAATTTAATGTAATTTGTCTCCTTTTGAAGCCTTCTTTATTCACCTTAACTGCAACACATGTAACGTGGGCAAGAGATTAATTGGGATTGGGCAAGAGGGGGAGGGGAGGGCTAGATTAGCAAGTGAAGTGGTGCGGCTCTCACTGGCTAGTCACAGTGACTGCGAGTGTATTGAGGGCTCAAATCAAAACTGGGTAGGCTCCCATACTTTTGGATATATCAGAACTTGCTTACATCAGGGAAAACCTGCTGGTCCTGTTACTGTATATACTGTAAACTATGATAAATCATAATGTTTAAATAATTTAAATTTTGGTGCCCGCTCAGAATTATAACATCAGATGACCAACCACAAGCAACCTTGCTTGATGATTTCTGTTAATCTGAGGTGTGATGGTCTGACTGTGCAAGGTGTGTCATCGCACAAACGCTTTAGAGCAGTAGAGCAGTTGAAACTATTATGTTTCGTTTTCTAGGCATACCAAGTTACTTGAGTTTCCCATGGTGTTCAAAATTATCCTTGACTACTAAAGAAATGGAAGATGCATTTTCTGTAAAGTGTTCTCAGAACATTGCCGATCATTTTAGTCATGTAGAAAAAATCCAATTAAAAGGAATTGCTGGTGATAATATTACAAGGCAATGCTTAATAGATGTCAACAGATTTGTCAACGTCAGATCATTTAACCAAGATATTCTGGCTTGCTAAACATGGTGAGATGGAATGTCAAACGTAAACATTTTGAAGCAGTTAATTAATGTAGATATGTCTGCATAATTTTTGGTGCAAATTCATGACTGCAATTTAAAAAAAAATTATTTTGTTACTTTCTTTCTGTCAGTCAGTCTGGATCAGCCGTAAGATTTGTAGAGATTGTGAAAGAAACTAAAATGAAAATGTCTGTTTCAAACTGACAATTTCAACTGAAATTGAAATGACATCTTTATTGCAATGTTATAGTCATATCAATAAAAAACGAGAAAATGAAAGAAAAATAAATATTAGCTGTTACATCCTATGAAGTCAAGCTTGTATATCGTTATGCGACCAAAGAAATCTGTACTGCTGTCAAAAACAACTTTCACACTGTCAACTGCACTGCAGTCCTCTATATGAAATTTCTGGGGAATAATCAAAGAAAAATCAATTGATTTTTATTATTAAAAAACACAGCAATATAAATTGCTTTTTATATTTTCTTTCACTTCCATCAATTATGCTCTTCGTGGCCATCCATGACGATGATACAGATCAAGATTGTTGTAGATACTGCTGGATGTGCTAAAATCCATATGTCAAAAAGTCATCACCAAAAAACATGAATTAAAGGGTGCAAAACTCCATTCTATGGATCACATGACAAAAAAATTATACAAGGAGTTTGACTGTGGGGTGCTATTAATTGGTGACTGCAGTACCTGCAATTGATTGTGGTGCGTACAGCATCAATTGTAATGAAAGTCTCAAGACAGTCAACCAGTGTGGTCCGTCTCAAAGTGGTCCTAGGTTTGATTCCTGACTGACACTGGCAGCCATTTTAGGTTATCAACAAGCATCTTAAAATTGTGAAATAAATCTACAACGATCCAAACTGTCTGAAAGATGACAGACGTATGGAGTTGCATCTGGAAATCTTGCAATGATTATGCCCAAAATAATCGCACTCTGACATGGTTATTGTACGATAAAATAGTCATCACTTTATTCTTCTATCATAAAGAACCTTAAGTAGTTTGATTTTAAATTACATTCAAAACAATTCAAATTATACATGCTTCATTCAGTAATACTTTTACTGATCACATTATTTTTATTTCTACCAATTATGTTAGTCAAACAGAAATCTTAAATAATTTGAGTTAATCCAAACATTTAACTGATTTTGAGAGCAGTGTATTCAGTGTTTTACATTTTTTTAACTGGTTACCTGCAGTTGACTATTATCCTGAGGTGAAAAGGAGAAAAATGGTTTAAACTCCTTTTCTTGTCCTATGCTTCCCTCCAATCGGCAATTCTTCCCCACAAAACCTCCTTGGAAATGAATGTGAACTTCCTCAATCTTAATTGGTTGCTGAAATGTGACAGCGATTGACTGTGGCGTTCCCTGTAAAATAAAAATATGTTGAAACAATTTTTTTAATGTAAAAAGTTTTACTTTCGTTTTACCACCAAAAGCCCAATTATGTCTAAGCAGTGTTTTGTAAGGCCCCATGCCCAGTCATACATGATGCAGACACACATGGTATCCATAGACAGAGCAGCCAAACACAGCTGAAAACTTGATGCACCAGGAATTCAGGATGACAATGGAAAGTTATTTACTATCGTTTGTTTGGGTTACCCCTTAAAATTATATACACTAAAGGGGTATTGCCACCAATTTGATATACAAGCAAGTAGGCTATAGAGATTCAGTTTTAACATTTCTTTCTTTATAGTAGGGACACTAAATAAAACTATTGATATGATGACTGCACTTCCCTTGATGACATCCTGTCCAATCACACTCTATTTTAAAGTTAAGGAATTTACCTGATCTGAGTTCCAGCAAGTCTCATTATCTGAGTCAAATAGGTATTTTTTCCCAAACTGTTTGGTATCCCTGTTCAGAACAGAGCTTACTCTGCCAAGAGAAAATGTAAAAGAAATTAAATGAAATCGCTTTGTAATGTGTATGTTGCAAACAAGAAATTTATGGTAGGCATGCAGCCCATAGAGCTGATGCTTATCCTTATTCCCATAGCACAAAGTGATGGTTTGTCATCCTCTGGACAGGTCACTATCTCAGATTGGTCAGACTTTGACATTGCACTTCCAAGCAAACAACTTGGTTTAAATCCTGCTTTCAGCATTATGAGGTTATCCAGTGGTAAAATGTTTTAATTTGGTTCTCATTCCATCCACACAAAAAAAATGGGTACCAGCTCACAACTGGAGCAGTAATCTTCTAAGTAGTACCCAGTAGTTTGAAATAGGCAAAAAAAATTGTACTCTCTGCGTACCATTCTTATTCACTTGAATGTGACCCTTTCACAAAATAAAACACACAGGAGATATGACAAATATCACATTACAAATGGGGATTCTAATAAAAAGATAGATAAAATTAGTTTTTCTATTGATCTAAATCTCTAAGAAGAAAAAAGTGCCTGATAAGTATTATGTGATGATAACAATAACAATAATAATACTAGAATTAATTATACAAATAATAATATGGTGGGGAGCGAAGGAGGTGTGTGTGCGTGTGTGTGTGTGTGTAAGATAGAGAGAGAGAGAGAGTCCAGAGAGAGAGAGAGAGAGAGTCCAGAGAGAGAGAGAGGGGAGGGGGGGGGGAGTGTGAAAGAGAGTCCAGACAGAGAGAGAGAGAGAAAGAGAGAGTCCATACACACACACAGAGAGAGTACGTGTGTGTGTGTGTCTGTGTGTGTGAGTGAGAGAGAGAGAGAGAGAGAGAGAGAGAGAGAGAGAGAGAGAGAGAGAGAGAGAG
>JARFNW010142846.1:0-19636 GCA_031763155.1 Dirona albolineata | reverse complement strand
AGAAAAGTAGAGGGAGACGGTGTTGCGTAGTGGTGTTATTGTAAGAATTTTGTAAGTCTATTTTTGGACTTGCTCAAGTTTTCAGATTTTTTTTCCGTTTGCCATTTATTTACACCCCTGGTATATTTATCATTTTATAGGCTTTCACACAATAAGATTGAATGCAGTAAGGAAGGCATTAGTCCAAAAGTTTATGTCACTGATTAGTTTTGTCCTCAAATCAAAAACGATGTAATGATCCATATGTGTTTTATATATTTTTATTTATAAACTGCTACGGATAGTACTGAAAATTTTAACATGTCCTTTTCTCATAAGGATTGGTGCTTGTACCTAAATCATGTCAGCAACCCAAATGATTTGGGTCTGGGTATTACCATTATACTTTCTTTCTCAAAATACACAACAAGAGTACTGTATTTATGGATTTACTTTGCGTCTGTGTTTCCAAGCAAGGTGAGTGTTAGACTGGTTTGTCTGTCATGGAAAATGTATATGACCTCAATCTTATTTGAATTAGACCAGGTATTTTTACATTTACATTTAATATTTAAAAGAGGATACACAGTTTTTTATTTTCACTTTTTTTTTTCTATGTCTTCTACATCCTTTATTTTATGTAGATTTACCCTATTTTTACTATGACCACTGAACATTATTTTGATCCAGATATATATTTTTCATATAGAGCTGCTTGTTACCTTCTACTTTTATTGTAGGATGCACTTAGTTTCACAAAGGGTGTGCATAGGTATTTCAATTCAAATACATGCAGTCTGAAATGTAAATTTTTTAATATTTCATCAGCGATCATCATAATGACTGGAACTTAAGTAGAAAGATATAAATGATGCTAGGATACTCATGATAATTTATTTTTAACTCACCGTTTTCTAGTATATTATGTCATATTTGCTTTTTTTCCTCTATCAATACTTTATCAAGTTACACCTTTCAGTGTTACCTTGTGTATGTCAAATGCTTCTCTCAGATTCATTATTCTAGTGAATTATTGTGTCGTAAAGAAGAGCATATTTACGTTTATTGCATATAAAATTAATTTGTTGAATTGTTTTGGGTTTGTTTTCTCCTGTTACTAACTGTCTCAGCATATGTTCTCTTTATTAAATTTTCTGTTAATTGTAAATGTCATTCTCTTCCTCACAGGGAAAGCTGAAGAAGAAGAAGAAGAGGAGGAGGAAGAAGAAGAAGAGGAGGAAGAAGAAGAAGTAGTAGAAGAAGGAGAAGAAGAAGAGGAGGAGGAGGAGGAGGAACAGCAGCAGCAGCAACAGCAGGAAGAGGAGGAATACCAAGAGGAGGAGGACGAAGATGAGGAAGAAGAAGATGGAAAACCAATGGAAGAGTCAGGATATGCAGAAGAGGAAGAGGGAGAGGAAATGGAAGAGGATTAATTTGATTCCTTGTTCATGTTTTTTTTATACAAATTTCATGTAAACAAATTTGTTTCATTTTTCCATTGTAATTGTAATCAGGGTTCCCACTCATCTTGATGCCCTTGAATTAAACAGGTTTTTGGTTTTTTTCAAGGCTTTGAAACCCTCATAAAAAATAAGATCTGTAAAAATGTTGACGGCTTGGTGAATTAATGAATGCTTGCCTGCCTTGACAAAATGATGATACATGAATGTGGACTAAATTGACCTTCAGTCTACATTCAATTTGGTAAAGAAGCAATTCTGCTACACTACTCTGGCTGTTTACCTTGGCAAACATTTAGTTAGCATTTATGGGATCGGATCCATTTTGCTAACTGAACCATAAACGGTTTTAAGAAGAAGAGTCTGATTACATTAACTTAAAGTTAAAGGTAAAGTATCCAACGTTTCCATCGTTGAAAATTTGATTATTTTTGGTTTTATTGTGGCAGTAGTGTGGGAACCCTGCATGCAAGCATCATTTCATTCATTGAATCATGCATTCAATCTTGATTTAGTCATAAACTCAAATTTCAAATCTACTTTTTTTCTTCAGTTTTGCTTTTGGGTGGAGACTTCTGGCAATGGACTGCAGTAACCGGCCTTTCAACTTGATTTTATTATATCAGTTGTTTTGCTGATGAGTTCAGATACTACACTAGGTCTAAAATGAAGCGATTGGTTAAGAACAGATTTACTTCCATGATCCATGGAGCAGAAGTCACACTGATAAGAGCAGAACTATCATTATCATGTTTCAAATAAAAACTCCCTTTGGTAAAGAAGCGATGAAAATGTTGCGTAGATATGCAATGATCTTAGATTGCCCTAAGAATGCGATACTTGTGCACAATAAGTGCTGTGTCATTTATTGATGGTGATAAGAACAGATACATCATGACCTCTTACTACTGCTATCATGTTTGATTTTTTTTAGACATGGCTTGTGTCTGGCAGGCTTGCATTGGGCAGCTGATAGGTTCTCAGTTGTCTTTCTTTCCCAGCGCCATATTACAATTAATTTTGTCTTTTGACAACAACAAAAAAATCGAAGGAATTTTTTTGTCTCTACTCTGTTTCAAATATATCTTGACTGGCTGTATATTTGGGTACCAACTATCAGTGTATGTCATTGATGCAGTGATTGGGCCCGTCTGGAATGATTTTGGTCAGGATGTGACAGGGGGTCGCATTACTGCTTTTGTTGCTTTTTTTTTTTATTACTTTGATGTATAATGTAAAACATTATAGGAACAAGGTAATGTATTTAATTTACAGTAAGGAGGTGACACTTTGATCTTTGAAGCGAATAATCTTTTGTTGACTGTACATATTTGTCCTTATACAAAGGACGTCACGTTGAATAAAGCAATTAAATGTGTATTTACTTGTTTGTTGTATTTGTCCTCCTTTTGATTTACTTAATATCTTTTTATGTTCATTTATGGAGCTTTATGTCCTTCATATATATTTTTTTATATTTATTCATAGAGGGCACAAAGCTCCATATTGCAGCATGTATATAGTCATTTGAGTCATTGTTGTTTGTGAAGCAAATGCTTTGGCTAATTATAAAATCTAGAAAATTGTCAGCCATTTCTCACAGGTATAGCCCACTATGTTCATTATGAGGCATGTGTAATCCACAATGGAAAACTTTTGTACACTTTGCTCTTTGATGTGATCTGTATCAAAATCAAATACTTAAGTAGACGGAACTGGAATTGGATCAATAGCCAGACTCAGTTATTGGAACAAGAAACAGATTGGTCAAGAAACGGAGCCATGCATGTATTAGAATAAGTACACTGAAATATCAATTGAACTGGCCACACTGTTGATTTTGCGTTTGACAAATAATATAGGTAAAGAAGAGTATCTTACAACTTGCTATGAAATGGATATTCAGCAAATGAAATAAATATTATGACAGCCACCCTTCTCAGTATGTGCAGCAAGGTTGATCGACTGCATATTTTTATGATCCTGATCAAGATTACAAATACGAAGTTTCAGAATCCAATATTATATGTAGATCTGCTGTATATATCATATGTGTGGTTACGCTGTTGGACTCCAGATCATGCAAACCTACATTTGAATCTTGTTAATGCTGGACGCAGAATCCTTGGGTGAGGCTGAGACTGAGACGTACAATTTGTTCTCACTTGACTCTGGTGTGAATGAGTACCCGGCTACTTAAAGGCAATGAACAATATCAGATTTAGTAACTATGATGAGCCTAACTGACAGATCCTACTTTATGGTCCCTTGAGATTGAGGAGTTTGAATGGATGGAATGACCCTGTCTGTCGAGATAAATGATGTTTTTAAAAATGCTGATTAGTTTGTACTTGTCCATTACAATTATGGACTCTTAAAAACCTTATTTCTTCACTTCACCCTTTTTTATATAATCAGAAGACCTCATAACAGTAACAGGCTAAATCTAAAGGCCTGCTACTAGTGATTCCAAAACTGGTTGTTGATACTGGTAATGAAAGTTGGAAATGTGACACGGCTAAGTAAATGACAAATGGCATATTTATAATTTATTATAATATAGCGTTTATTCACTATTCACGATCGTCATCATGCTCCGGCGCTTTACAGTACAGTGGCGCCATTTGCCCCGGGAAGTACTAAGGACCTTGCTGGTGGTCATGACACGCTTTTCCTTGTGAATTATGCGTTGATATGTTTTGCCTTACCACTTACAGTTACAGAACCAAGATAGAAGGAAATCTACAACAAACACTGTGCCACTGATAACATTCTCACTCAAACTGATAACATACCAAAGTATTGTCATTCCACTGCTGAAAGTTTTAACTCAATTTAGTTCTTATAAATATGAAGGGAGGGTAACACCTAGTAACAGGAGGAAAATGCAGTTCCAGAAGAAGAAAAACAAAAATTCATGAAATTAATATTTAAAAATTCCCTGTCTTCCACCCAGGAAGAAAATTGTATTTAGGGTCTATTCCAAGGGTAGACCGGAATAACCCAGCGCCGCAAAGTGGGATCACGGTATTGAGAACAAATGCAAGTCTTCCACCAAGATTAATATGTGACCTCTCAAACCAAAGGCGAGAGACTTAACCACTGCGCCACTGGCTCACCCAATAGACAAAAATAGGAGAAAGATTGGGTAGACCCATGCATGCCTACAACACCAAACCGTCTCCCTGTCAGATTAGCTATTCTGTTATCCCGCAGTTAATACTATACTCGTCCGTCATTCACCGACGCTCCCCACTCTACCCCCATAATATTATCATCACACCAACGGCATTTTCAAACTGTCTCCGCATTTGTTTCCAACACTACACCACTCTAACACTAACACATTCACACTTTGTACATTGTCCACGACTAGGAATGATGGGGCTGTCCCCTGAATGCAATGATTTAAGTCATTCTCATCAAATGAAACAAATAATAATTTGAGCATTTATTGTCATGGCTTAGTTTTGGTATAATTATATAATAACTTTTCGCCTAAGAGTAAGAGCAAAACGAATGAGAACAAGGGAGGGGAAAACACCGTTATAGTCCTAGTTATATTTAGTTATATAATAATTCTGTCCTCAGATGTTCTGCATCTGTATGAATACTGGGAGTGGACCACAGGGTAATGCTTATTCTGTGGGGTGGACCACCCGGAGAGTATAATTATAATGACTCCTGGGTAACGAAAAAAAAAAAGAAAAAAAGTCAATAATGGTAAAACAGCGATGATTTAATTTGAATGTCTCCAGTATTTTGCTGCTGATTGTGGGGTCATCCAAAATATGTCAATCATCGTTGACCCCCCCCCCCCCCCCACTCACACACACACACTTCTAGTTCATCGAAGTCATGCGTTCTTGAATTCGATGTAGGGAACAAAACTGCTTCATAATTGATAATTGGTAATGGATCAAACTAGGAACGTGTACGCTGTTTCTTTTAAATTCCCGTTGTTGGCTGCTGTTCTGCCATGCCTGGACCGTATCCTATTACATGACGTCCATTTTTTCCTGTTCAACGTTTTGAAGCCAGGGAGCGGAAGAACAGTGGGACCCTCTACTAGTTCTCTTCCCTTTGGTCTCCTTTCACTCCATTCCTTCTTCCAAAATTCATCAAGTTCAACAGAGTCCGTTTTGATGTGTAGAATGGCTTCCTTGATTTGAGGCGAGATGTTGATGGCGCCGATTTTATAATTGTTCTGATTGGGGTGTTAATCCCGGATGCTTCCTCTCTCTGCAGGTGTGGTTCTGAGAACTGAAGAAGTGGCTCCCCAAATGTTCCAGCCAGTTTCCTTATCATTCAATTCCTTTTTCGCAGTTTGTTAGCGGTGTTTTCAAGATGTCTTTTTGTAAGTTAGTGATCTGTCAAGAGTGACACCAAGACATTTTGGGTGTGGTTCGTAAGGGAGTGTTGTGCGTGCTGTATTAATTGATAAGCGTTGGCTTGCTTGGTGTGTGTGGAATGTCGTATTCATCGTTAGGTATCTACCACTTGTCGAACAATGATGGTAAAGACATAGTGTCCTTGCTTAGTGTCGATTGCAGGTAGTCTAAATTGTCCGATTGTTTTGCTATTGCAAAATCATCTGCAAAATTTTCAAAGCATCTGTCTTGGGTATGTTGCTTACGTATATGTTGAAGAGTGTGGGTGCTAGCACATACCCTTGAGGAACCCCATTTATTATTGTTCTTTTTCGGCTGATTTTGATTCCAAGACATACGTGTTACGTTCTTTTTCCTGACATTTTATTCAAGACCTTCAGCATTTTCTTGCAATTAATGTGTTTTGCTAGTTTGTACATTAGGCCATGCATGATGACATACCGTGTCATAGGCAGCTGATAGGTCAATAAAAACAGCACCTGTTGTAGATTTTCGTTCATAGCCTGCTTCTATGTATGATGTGAGCATAGACGTACTAAATATATAACGTCATTGGATGTGAGTGCCAGGACTTGTCCGATAGTGTCGCGACCAGACCAAAAATCTGCTTGGTCAGGTGGTATGGCAGCATCCAGGGTTGGTGAGATTCTGACAGTATGATTTGTTCTAGGAGTTTGAATAGACAGCATAGTAGAGAGATAGGGCGGTAGCTAGCTGGGTATTCATGTGGTTTGCCTGGTTTCAAGATTGCAAGGATCTAAACCATTCTCACCATTAGGTTCCGGAAACAAAAAGGGCAGAAATAAATGAAATGGGTTCATAAATGTGTTGGTTACACTTCGCGCCACAGCTTCGCGCTAATAATAAAAAGACCAAAATTATATATACCGAGTTATTCACAATATATTTCACACTGCTCAAACTACCAACATCAAAATCAAACCAATCAAGTATATCAAGCGTTGATGAAGTAAAAAGAAGCAAATGCAAGCTTCTGCAATTTGTTTTCATGCACGTAATTGAGGAGAACTTCAGATAAGATGGACGAATCTAAAGTTGAGGAGATGGGAATCACTGTCGATGGTTTCTTTGGCAATGAGCCAAAAATGAAAGCAAAACAGTGCAACCGTAAATTAAAACTTTTCCGGTATGAAGCAGATACATTCACATCATAATCATAATCATATCATCATCATCTAGATATTTACTAACTAAATTAGAATTCCACAATTAGAAGACTAGATCTAGTATTATTAATTATGATTAGTCTACTATCTATATTACTTCGACTTTAACTTTCACTATCATTATAATCCTTCGAGTACAACTATCTAGACTGATTCTAGCTACTCTGGATAAACTATCGTAGTTTCGTAGTGTCAATTGGCACCAAGTGACTCAATGCCAATTGACAATAACGCTGCAAAGCGTCAATTGACACCGAGCGGTATCAAGGCGCAATTGACAATAACAAGTAATCGTCAATTGGAACTGCACGGAATCAAAGTTACTGTTACTGTTATCCATCAGCATCGGCATGTAATTGTAATTCTATTCGTATTCTAATGAATCATTTTAATTTCTTCAGCTCAAATTCATAATAATATCCTAGACCTATTACCTTTCTCCGATAATATTATGTTCAATGTCACAGTGTTTATGACCAATGACCAATCAGATTCAAGCATTTATAATGCGCTATCCCATAAAATAGTATTCCCGAGAAAATCTGAGGAGATATTATGTTCAGGTAAATATCGTACCGATCAATCAAACCCTGATACAGCGCAATTTTGTATTTGACTCAGATACCGCTTCAGCCATTGGCTCAGTTTTGTGACGTGTACACAAAGCTAATTTACATACTCTACAAATGGATGCACTGTTCTATCAAATGTCAGTCAATGAAATTGTTAATAACTTCGCCTCTAATTGGGGTAGAAATAAAATTAAAACAATTTTAATCTTGGTTTGATTAGCTTTATACAATCGATATAATTGTGACCGAGTACCTTGATACCGCTCGGTCAATTGTGACCGAGTACCTCGATACCGCTCGGTGCCAATTGACGTTTACCTGTATTTTCGCAAATTGGCACAGAGTCACTCGTTGCCAATTGACGCTACCATAAACTATATATATGTCTAGAAAGTACATATCATATATATGGCGGAAAACACTCAGAACAGGAAAAGGCATTTTTTTCTATTATAATATCACTATGATAACAAATCACACGAGGCACTAGGATGGATAATTTTTGTGTTAAATGCTTTGTCAATTATTATTCTGGCTGTGAAAGCAGTAAAAACGCGAACAAATTGTTTTTGTGTGATTTATGTATAATTAAAGTTGACCAACTGCCCAAATGGAGACACCCCACAGCCACTTTTCCTTTCAAACTAATTGAGCCAAAATTAATGTTTTATTAATCATTATTAGCATATTTACTTGTGATCATGTGAAATAAGAAGTTAAAAATTATGAAAACACTTGTAGTACAAGCATTCACTACGTTTTTCGCGCAAAACGGCCCAGGTAAGACAAAGCGATTTTAATGGTGACGCGGTGTCGCCATTACATCACAGGGTCAGCCCTCTTTGTGACCACTAAAAACCCCCACTTCCGCACTTGACCGACTGATGGTTTTATACTGCATGCCACTTTTGTTTCTCATTCATTCTTGAACCACGGCGAGTGAGGCATCAAAATTCATTGGAGACGCGATTTTTGTGCTATTTTTAATATTTCAATTGGAGTTTCGGATTTTCTTGCAATAAAAGGTAAGTGATATTAGCTAGAGTGTGTGGTGACTCCAAAAGATACCGATAAATTTTGTACCGATAGTGTCTGTCTAAAATGTGTCTTTAACGCGCATTCGGCAAATAATTTCTAAGCCCAGACAACTTAATTTCTGCAAAATTGGTTTAAATCTCTCAAAAGTTTAGGTTCAACTCAAAAAAATATTTAAATGACACAATTGAGAGTATTTTAGTGCATTTTGACGCAAATTTTCCCGCTATCTCAGACGGAAGGCCACCTTTCTTCTCGGTCGTCAGTCGTGAAGCGTCACTTCGACGCCATTTTGATTTTCGATGCTTTGGGCGATCTTAATCGGAGATTTTGTTGCTGTGTTCTTTTCGAATTTTAAAACGTGAACATCTATTTATATATTGTATTTCACTTCTTTTTTTTTTTTTTACCCGAGGATTATGTGATTTTGAATGGGACTTAATGTTTTGATATCTAAATGCTCTGTCGATGTTGATGGTGAGCTAATATCGCGTGAATCAATTAGGATTATATCATTCACTCTATTCTATATGATTTTAGAGTGTAATTTAATGCAATACAATACGTAATATACGTTGTTTCATACGTTTTTAGGCATGTATGTCAAGATTTAAACTTATTTAAATATTTCTATACGCGATTTGAATATAACACTAGTGTCTGAGCCCCACGCTTACCATTTTTAGAGAGAAATAAAGACTTTAAAGTTAAAGATTGTCTCCTTTAATTTTTTTTAACAATCTAAAAAAAAGTATTCCTTTGTTCATGATTCTTAATCAAAAACCGCGTGGGCGAATGATTATTTGGATTATAAAATGTATGAGTTACTACTATTTACTATTACTATCTATTTGATTCTGCAGGTATCATGTCAAGCCAGGCAAACCTGTACCGCAAACGAATGAAGGTTGATAATCCTGAGGGATATGCCACATATTTGGAAAAAATGCGTCTCTATTGGAAGAAAAAGCGGGAGGAAGAGAAAAGGCGGTACAGAGAAGATCCTCAAGCCCGGGCAGAGATCGATGCCCAGCGGAAGGTGAAAAGGTAAGGTTTGATTTTTTCCACATATTTGGCTCTTTATTGAGTTAAAATCATCCCTGGCTAAATTGGATGTTTTGATTAAGAAATTTATTTTTTCCCCTTTTCATTTGTCTCCAGAGAACAGCAACTCTTGTGGTATCACCGCAAGAAGGCCAGCGAAATGAGGCAAACAAGGACTAGCCAGCCTTGTCCTCAGCCTCAGGTTGCCCCAGCCCCAATGACACCCGACCAAAAAAGGCCAAAGGACATGACGCCCGAAGAGTTCAGGGCGCATAAGAGAATGTTGCGCAAACGTCAGAGGGACTCCAGGTCGTCCCAGAAGAAGACAGCAGGTGGGCTTTCATCAAATTGATTGAACATACATGCCTTTTATTTATTTATATACCTATATAAATAGATTTTATGCAATTCAATAATAATGTTGTTCTTTGTGATTTTTGTCCCTTTTTCCTAAAGACAAAATGAAGAAGAGAGCGCAGAGGGCGCTTGCCAAGGAGGCAAAAATTAAGATGATGGCCTCTGCTCTTCCCGAGAGCCATTGTAAGCTCCCCAAGAAGGCTTATGCCTTAAATCATCAGGTATGTATTTTTTTTGTGTGCATCTGTTTAATGTGATTTTCATTTTGATTTTATTCATATTGTGACCAAAGTGCAACACATTAAGTTTGTTTGCTATTGTTTCTCCTTTAGTTCAAGTCCAAGTCCAAGGAGATAAACCTCACAAATGAGGAGTATGCCAGGACAGCCCTCAATTTACTCCTGCCAAGGACTCCCGAAAAAAGAGCTGCCATAGCCGTGGCTCAGGCCAACCACCCCTGCCGATCCCTGTTCGTCACCGATGACATGGTGGACAACATGGAAGAAGAACTAGGGATCGTGCTCGGGGATTGCGAGGACGGTGCGGCTCTGTATGTGCAGTGCAGTAATGCAACACATATCGCGATTGAGGTAGCAAACTTTACAAATCATTTTATATATTTATGGTTCTTTGCGCGCCATATCCAGGGTTTTTAATCACAATTTATTCTAATTTCAGACATTCTACAGACAGGATGACATCAGTCGGATGCTTCCGCATGCACGGTACACTACGAAGCATGGTGCTGCTAGGGTCATGACGATGACTCTAAAGGCAGCTTACGGCCGGTTTCGGGACCTGCATCCTCATATTGACGCGGGCCTGACCCTGTTCCAGCAGAGAAGGCCAAAAAATGTCAGGCTGCTTGGATCAGTGCCAGTCGAAAGCTGCCTCTGCATTTATTGCACAAACATCAGGTAAATGGCTTGTCTGTCCCATTGATACTGTTGCACTTGTCCTATCACATGCAGGAAGAACAATTTCCACTCAACCCTTATTAATGCCGTTGATATTCTTGTCTCCATCCTTTTTTCGATAGACTGAAGATCAACGCCCTCAACAGGCTGCTTGGCAACTCTGGAAAGCTGCCGTCGGAGGGGCAATTGTTAATCTTCATCAACTGCCCGGTGGATTCCCGATGGAATGACATCAAATGTGTTGATGGTAAATATGTGTCCCTGTCATATGTCATTTATCCAAGTTGCAAAGTATTGAAGTTTGTGGCATGGTCTAAAACATTTCTCTTCTTTTACTTTTGTTCGAAGGAGAATACAGTTCTTGCATGGATCAGATGCGGCCCCTTCAAGGTATTTTGTAGAGACATTCTACACATCGCATCCCTTTCATGGCTGAGATGGGAGCGGACAGAAGTTGGCAAACTGGAGTCCATCAGACGGGAAGCTTCTGTGAAGTAAGTCACACTCCATTGACCACGTTGACAAATCCTCGTTTTATATTGCTTTCCGTTACTACATTTTTCATTGATTTTTCAGGGACCTCCTTGAGGAGATGGAGAAGGGGCTTGGTGTGGCCCTCAAGGGCTGTGAGTTTCAGCCAGCACCTCTTCACAGCATACTGGCAGCACCAGCAGTACAGGGACAACAGAAGGAACCCTGCTGATGGTGAGATTTATTTGCTGACATTTTCATTCAACACCATGATTATCTTAGTTGCTGCTTGTCAACATGAATCCTCTTTTCTTTGTTTTTATCCTTTTGTTTTGTTCTTTCCAACTAGATGAAATCGTCATGGTGCAGGACTTTGCAGAAAACATAAAAGCCTGTTACCACGAGGAGGTAAAGAGTGCCCACTTCGGAAAGGCGCAAATTACTGTGCACCCCATGGTGTGCTTCTATCGTAATGGTGACGATATAGTGTGACACACCATCATGGCCTTCAGTGACGACATAGGCCATGATTACCATGCGGTGCACAGCTTCACCCTTGCCGCTCTTGATGTCGTCAAACGGCACACCAAATTTTCCAAGCTCACGCTATGGAATGACGGCGCTGCAAGCCAGTATAAGGCGTCTGGACAGTCATCAGTCTTTGGAGACATCCCTGACGAAGGAATGATTTGCCGGGGCCCTCCTGACAACTATACTTGGCGTGTTATTACCCCTTCAGATGTCAGGATTGACAATAGGGGCCATTATTTTTTCAAATGAAAATAAAAACTTGAAAACCAAAAAAACCCCAAAAAACCTAACAAAAAAAACCTTCTAAAAACCCCCCCAAAAAACCTCCAGTGTTGAAAAGGATGTCATTACGTCCCCGATATATATATAATGTTGCCTGTCTGATTCAACATGTGTGAGAATTCAATCATATGTTTCTTTTTTATGTGTATTCTTTCACAATTGTGATGAATTCGCAACTTTTGTACCGAGGCAAATTTTAATGCCCTGTTGTCATATTATTGTTCATTTAATGGATTGCTGTGTTTTATCTAACCTAGTGTTTGATTAGATGCTGTAATTTCATTACACATTGCTTTTTTTTTATTGTTGTATAAGCTGATTTAGCACTCTAATATTTTTAATTTCACGAAGTTATCTCCCCCTTGTTAAAAGCACAAAAAAATGATGACCTGGTGTTTCATATGGATTATTTTCTGGTTTCATCATGAAGAGTATATATATATACTGTGCTTTGAATTCATATTTGGACCCTATTATCCCATGGAGGTCTGTTTGGTGGGTTGTTCAATTTGTTGTCACTTTTGCTAACTTTGCGGGAAACAAAAATTTGTGTGCGGATGGCTGCTGCCTTCGATCTTTTTTTTTTTTAAAAACTGTGATCTTTAAGTAAGCTAAATTATGATACCAAATACAACCCTGTCAGTCACTTTTGAAAATGGCCAAAAATAGCCCTGAAAAGGAAAAGTTTTCTGAGCCTGAGTGTTTTCCGCCATATGATAAAGGAATGTTTTCCAGCTCTTTTACTTTAACTTTATCTGAATCATGTTGGCAGAAACGTTAGCCAATGTAAATAAATCAGTGCAAACAGTGTGGGTTCTTCAAGAATCAAACCAGACTCACTTTACTTTTCTTGTCGCTTTCTTCAGTCAGCTTTGTTGAGCATTAGGTTATTCATGACCCTGGGCAAGATGCTTTACTTTGATTGCTTCAGCCGACCCAGGTTTTGAAATGAGTACCAGCTTACAGCTACAGCTAAAGTAATCTGCAATAGACCAGTGTCCTGTGCATATATTTATTCAGTTAGGGAACATTTGAAATGAGAATTTTTTTGCAGGGCATTTCAGAGAAGTTCAGCAACATGGTAAAATCCTATATTTGCCTGTTTTGTTTTTTAAAAGTTTTTTTTATAGTTTTTCACTACAGGACGTCATTTTCCTAATTCCATGCTTTATTAAGTCTATATTTTATGAAAAGAAAAGTTATAAAACTCAATATAATGAAGCTTTCTAAATTTCCAGAGAGTTTGCTTTGGCTACCTTAGGTGCTCTTGTGAAAGGCAAAAAGAGTGCCAAGTCATCTTACATCACTGCATGTGATGCATTTACTGCAAGTGGTAAGATTGGATGTGCTCTCTATTGTTTAATCCTTATCTTTGTTGTAATTTTAATCTTCATGAATCACATATATATGTCACACAAATGAGAAAGAGTGTTGTGAGCTTTTTTTATTAGTCTAGACAGATATAAAAGAATGTTTACATACAATCATACAATGAAAATAATCTTTCTGCACAATATGATTGCCAGAGTATTATCAAAATTTCACAGCTTTATCTTACAAATGAATACCATGTCACCATCTTACAGCTTTGTTGGTCTGCGGTTAAATATCTAGATACTTGAGTTGAATTTGAATAGTTAGCTATTATATATATTATTATTATGCATCCAATAAAAAAAATGGGAGAAGACATTACTTGTCAGTCATATATTTGATTTCTATGGAGCAATTTACTTTTACATGTTTGGCCTGTTTCTATAAAAAATAAAAACAAAAATCAATTTATAATCTATTTAAAGTAGGTAAGAGGAAAATGATTTAATTCATAAATGGTTAACTATGAATACTTCAGTTTTTTTTCCCCTAAGAAAGTGTTTTTATCACTATTTTCCTTCCAGGAATAGCTGGTCTCCAATGGAAAAAACATCTCAAGACTCAAGTTCATGTTTCAATGGCAGATCACGATGACCTTTCAAAACTTATGTCTAATGTTGAAGCAAATTCCTTCGAGGCAACAGAAATAACTTTGAATTCAGCGCGTGTTCCTGGGGACCCTTTTCAAAGTCAGGATGAAGATGAAGTTCATGTGTATGGAGCTGAGGCTAGAGCATTGTTGTCCATGGAGGCGTTCCAGTTCATGTATGTCAATTATGATTGTGCCGAAATTATATGGTAGAATTTAATAGAAGATTATAAAGAGAGAAAACAAAATAACCCTGAAAATATATATATTTAAAAAAAATGATGTTTGCATCTGGATACTCAGTGTAAATTGTTTGTTTGGGGTAGATTTATAAATCTCTGACTGTCTTGTCGCCAGTGTGGGTTGATGCAGGCGATGCATGTCATTCCTAAAATAACCCACCCTCACAATATTTTTTTAAGGGCACAATGGGTAAATAGGGAAATCCAAAATACAGTTTGAACTTTTCCAAAGAATTTGGTAAGAAGTGTTTTCAACGTATAATGATAATTTCTTTTTTTTTCATTCTCTCCAGATATCTAAACCCATACAGAAACTGTCCAGAGTATATCGAGTCTGCTTTCCATAGTGTCAGCCACGGTGGGGTTGTTTGTTTTTGTTTGTCAGATGTGTCGTCCTTTGGCAGGGCGCCTCATGTTGTGAGAAGGCAGTATGCTGCACGGGTCATCAAAACTGAATACTGGAAGGAAATGGCTGCAAGAATTGTTTTGGCTTCCATGGCAGTGTAAGTAAAACATCTGGGAAACCTCTTTTCCTGTTTTTAAAAAAATGTTGTTATTTTTTTACTTATTCCTATCTTTCTCCCTCTCCTATGTTTATAATTTGGCTGCCATTTTTATCAAATGGGGAAAATGTCCTCCAGGATCAAATATACGACACTATTGTCTACCTGACTTAGGCACACAGAAGTTGACAGAGGTTGACAATCACTTTTAGATTCCTCATAGATTACCAAAAATTGAAGCCTATCATTATCATAGAAAACTGTCTCCATTCATATTTTTGAAAAAAAAAAAATACTATAAGGATAGTGTTAGGGTGTCAAAATGAAAAATAAATTGATATCTTTGACAATTTAACATTATTTTTAAAAAAATATTATCTATAGCATAACGGAGTAAGTGAAATTTTTACAATCATGTTAAAAAAAAGCAATTGAAATGGATCACAGAGTGATATGATGCCCTAAAAAATCTGACATATATTACATTTTGTTTTCCCCCTTGAAGGTTGACTTGTTATCTTTTTTTCCCTTTTTTTCAGGGCTGCAGCAAGGTGTAACAAAGGAATCATTCCTCAGTATGTCGTTTCTTTTGAAGACTACTTATTAGTGTGTGTGAAGGTTGGCAGAGGCCACGTCAGGAGTGAGGCAGCCCTCAATGAGATTGTCAGTCTGATGCATTGCCGTTTTTGTGAAGAGAGGGTTTTTACGGAAATTCAACTCGCTCCTGAAGGTAACACAAGACGCTCTTTTGAAGCAAAAACACATGATAGTTGTTTGCATTTGCTCCCTTTAATATTCTGTGTCGGTCAATGTTTTATGATTATGTTGCATTTTTATGAAAATATACAATTCTATGACTATGAGTGAATGTAATGAAATTAAATGACCCTGACATTGATTGCCAAGTACATTTATGGCATGAGATTTTGCATTCTTTTTAACCCCAAAATCCCCCCCCTCTCCCTGTATCAATTGTAGAAAGTCCATACAGCAAGTTGCCATGTAAATGTAAACAGTCCCACCTTGGAAAAACAGCTGTATTGATTGGACCTATGTGGTAAGACTTCTTTGTATAGTAATTTTTAAAACATGGGGGGAAAAAAAAATGAATCCAGTAAATCATCAAACTGATTTCTGTTTTCACAAATAACTGATTCAATTTACAAAATTAAAGACTCTGAAATCAACCAAACGGTAGGAAACAGTACGATACTAATACTAGAATGACTGTTGGAGGATTCAATTTTTTTAAAGTTTTAACAAAATCGAATGGAGCTCATTTTGTTTTGATTTGCTTATACACGATGAACCACATTTTGGGAGAAGCAATATATTTTTTTAAAGTTTATAGATGTGCTTCCTGTCATTACTTACATTGCGTCGGCCAGAGTGCTTGAGCATGCTTTAATAAAAAAGTTTGAGGGAAATGAGATGCCTTTGCAATTAAAAATAATGCTTTATGAGGATGACAATCATATTTGACATTTGAGCCAGAAGTAGGTAGGCCTACCATATTTAAAAAAGCTTTTCTTACTAAGCATCCAATATATCTTCTAATCTAGATAAAATGTTAAGTTTTCATGAGAGTGAGAGGAAATGAAATCTCAAATTCTATGATGAAGATTGGCTTGCAATGAATAACAACCAAAGCAGTGGTCTGGCTTGAAATTTATGACTCAAATTAATAAATATTTAAGTAAGTATTTAAGAACTCTTTGCTCCACAGAGAAGGTGTTGCTTGCTTCTGAAGTGTGGAAGGGACAAGTTAACGGAGCTACAAAATCTTTCTATAAAATGTTGAGCTCCTCATTAGAGTTATCTTTTCTTTTTTCTAAAGATGTGATTGAAAAGAAATACATAATTTGATATAGAATCAATTTTGTTGTTGTCAAGGATGCATTTTAATTGTAATAATCTAAAATTAAAGATGTTCACAAATATACAATTTTCTTTTTATTTTATCTTGAATTTAGGAAAGGAGCTATTTTCAATCATGAATTCTTGTGTGAGGTTCAACAATGCGGCACCGACTTGAAATTGAGCAACAATTTTGCTGATGTAGTGGCATTGATGATCACAGAAAGCTTTGGTCAAGATGTTAAAAAGAAAACTAGCGGGCCAGAGGGGCAAAATTCTAATGTAAAAAAGAATGATGACTCTGAACAAAATAAAGTTGACAATTTCCAGGTTCCCGACATGCTAGGACAGTCAAATATGAATGAAGGGCAGCCAGTGTTAGATGCTGACAGATCAGACAATCCACAAGGTACAAATCAAGAGGGAAGTACAAAGAGGAAGTCAACAGAAGATAATTCTGAAGTTGACGTTAAAAAGATGCGCAAAGATACAGACCTTGGAAAAGACAAGAACAAATTTCTGCTATGCCAGTCTTCCAATGTACCATTTTACTACAATGCCAATAAAGTCAAAAGCACCGGCATTCCCAAGTAAGTATTCTTTTCGGTTAACTTTCACTAGGGCAACCACATTGTCAATGATTCAAGTTCTAGAAAGCAAGCGCCTCAAATGGGATGCTTTAAAGTACAGGAAGCTAAGAGGTAATGCAAGTCAGGTGTCAAGCATGCTTTTGGTCGTTGTCACTATGAGTGACCATGCTGTTCAAGGTGTAAATTTATATATATAAACAGAGAGGAAAAAATCTGTTTTGGGTGGCTTGCTCTTACATGGATACTAAATACTATTGTACAAGTGTTCCGTATTTAGGTGTAAAGGTTTAGAGAGGCATGCTTCACCAAGTTTTAAAATGCTCGTCTTCAGGAGCTTGCTTCCTAACGTTTGAGATCTTGGGTAGATTCATATATTCAAACCCACAGCGGTGATTTATTCCTGATGCAGATGACGTACCTAGATATCTGAACTTTTGGGAACAAACAATTAAATTTTTCCTAATCATTGTCATTGGTTTTTTTGCCGATTCTAGACTCAAAAATTGTTTTGTGGAGAGTATGCACTAAATTGCACCAAAGTAGTGTCAATTTTAACTAGCTTTCCGGAAACTAAACGGATAGAAACTCAACGCAGTAGGTCCATATTGGTAATGTATGGACAAAATACCATTAGAGCCAGTATTGATTAATGCTATTTGATGTAAATGATTTGATACATTCAGAGTACCCACACACGTGAGGGATGGATAAGACGAGATGCATGTATTTCATTAAATATATTAAAAGGATGACTAAAAGGAATCATATCAATGATAAAGTCTATGGTTTCCCCATAGATCGACACATGTCTATCACTATGTTTGATGTAACAGCCATTTGATTTTCTGATTTGGTATTTGGCAAGTTGGTCAATTTTACGAACAGCTCAATACATTGCTAAGTATAAAATTCTAAAATGTTTCATTTTTCTCTTGCAGGCTGGACAAAGTAGTCACCATACTTAAAAACTCAGGATACCAAGCAAGTCGAACGCACTTTGATCCAAGTGGAATCCGCACATCTGCTAATGTTGAACAAATACAGAAACTTTTATCGTAGTGATAATAATTATGACATTTTAATTGGAATAAATATTTAGAACATTATACAAATAAATGTGACTACTAGTCGCTAACAAATATACAACTTTTGTTCTTGCTAGCTTGTTTCCTGAACTGTTAACTAGATTAGATCTAGAAAATCCAATGATCTTCACTATGAATCAAGCTAGTTTGTTGAAAAGGAAATAAAGGTCACAAAAATTGCTCAAAATTGGTCAGTGCTTTTGTCTGTCTCCTTGAGTGGTAAGGGAGAAATTGTAATGCGGTGGTGTTGAGGTAAGTGTTGCACCACTCACACCAAAGGTTCAAAACCTCCCTGGAGATGCAATGGTTTTCTGATGAAAATGGGTTCAGCTGATAAAAAATTGTGCCAAAAGAGCAGAGTGCTAACATACCATATCATATGATTGTTTGTTTGTTATCTGTTCCCTTTATAACCATGATTAAACAATGTGGGGACCAGCTCTGTGTCTAGCCAAGGACAGTGTACAAGGAAGAAGGCATCGATGCGCTGACCCAGGTAAAATGTATCCAGATTAAGTGCAACTGCAAGTGTGCCCAACTAGTACACAGGGCCTGATACAGAACTGGAAAATCTATGGATCAAGATTTTTAAGGCAAGCAGGGCATCAGCCTACTGTGCCAACCAGATATGATTGTTAGAATATTATTAGCACTGATGTGCATAACTGTTAGCTAGTACTCTCTGCTCTTCAGGGAGTGGAGGAGGAAACTTGTTAAAAAATATGCGTTTTCTGACTCTTTGAATGTGGAGTGAGAACTCTGGCCTTTCCATATGGGGCAATACACAGGAAGCCCAGTGTCTAACCCAGGCATGTAAAAGAACGGTTCCGCGGTTCAAAAATTATTAAAAGTAGGCTGCCCTGGTCACTGTCCTGACAAAAATTCAAATATTAAAAAATCTACTTTACCCTAGCCCTTTTTCCCTATTATGTTGATGTTCAAAGTTCTTAGAGTCTGTTGCCCGTCGGGTGAAGTGATGTATAAATGCGAGACGAACAGGTTGTAAATTTTTTATTTTAAGAAACCCCCCATAATTTTTGTCAACATATCGAGGTTGTGAACGGTTCAGGTTTTCTTTCACTTTCATTATCTATTTTTGCAAACAAAAGGGAGGACATTAATATTGGATACACAGTGCCATATCTATCTTTATCTATAAAGATGCCCCCC
>JARFNW010142835.1:0-10210 GCA_031763155.1 Dirona albolineata | reverse complement strand
ACATCAACTAACTTAACTCACGGCCAATCACATTTTTAAAACTATTAACCGAACAAGCCGTTCAAGTTTCAGTTTTAACCCTCTAGAGCCCGATGATAGAATTTTCTATGTAGAACAAATTAATTTTTTACAAAACACTACAAATGGACCGAGAGACATGGTTGCAGCTTTTTTTTCAATGACAGAACTTTTATTCCAAGAAATGTCAGCACGTGCCATATTTGGCACATTGGGCAGTTAAGGAACAAAAAACGATGTGTCAACTTTGGCACACTGGGCACTAGAGGGTTAAGGCTGTTCCAGACTTTTGCCGTCCAAAAAAACAAATGAGTGCCCCCTTAAAGTTGTGTTAAATCTTTCTATGTGAAAGTGACACCGTACTTTATTTCAAAATCTGAAACAGCAATATTGTCCACCTTATGTTTGTTTGTTTGATATCTATCTATATATCTACCTATTTATCGTATATATCTATCTATCTATCTATCTATCTATCTATATATCTACCCATTTATCTTATATATCTATCTATCTATCTACCTATTTATCTTATCTATCTATCTATCTATATATCTATCTATCTACCTACCTACCTACCTATCGATCTATCTATCTATATATCTATCTACGACCTATCTATTTATCTACCTACCTACCTGACTATCTATATACATATATATCTACCTACCTACCTATCTATCTACATACCTACCTATCTATCTACTATCTATCTATCACTATCTTACTCTCCCAAAGTCTTTAGATAGTCGTATCTTCGTGCTGTAGGGCTCAAAGGGAAGTTCAAATCTGCGACAAAACTGACTGAACAGACTTAAGATATATCTATCTCAGTGCGGTACTGGCCTTACTGTTTTATTATATTTGATTTACATTTAGAGCTACATAGTTGCTACTTATTAGAAGCGTAGTTTCAACAACTTGGACACTGACTTAGGTTAACGTAAAAACACAATAATAGTTCGCCGAAATGTAAGTAGTATGTACTGACCCATTGAGCTTCTATGCGTTCCGTTTACAGTTACCTAATGACAAATTGCCATTATTTGGTTCTATTTAGTGCACACTTCCCCGCCAATTAATTTTCCCCGTCTAAAATCATTTAAAATGACCCATTGCATTGTGTTTCTATTTTAAAAATCTAGAGTTACATTGTCATTATTTTGCTGTAATTTAGTACACACTTTTCACCAAGGGATTTTTGACTCTCAACGATCAGCAATAACACAATGACAATGATTAGAAAATGAGAAAGTATTGTGTCTGTTCCTGGGGCCGCATACACCGTCCGTACATTCACCGATAAGATATTTGTGCACGCATTGAATCACAATAGTAACTGGTCATGTTTAAAAAAAAGTAAAATTCAGTGTTGAATGAAGGATGTCAAATAGGATTGTGCCAAAATGTGCTACCAATTCAGGTTTGATGTGTCGGTACCGAGTGGTTAGGCTGCTCGACTCGAGGACAAGAGGTCCGGAGTTCGAATCCTGGCAGAAGCTGTCGATGTTGAGTTCCTGGGAAATACACTTTACTCATGTTTCCTCACTCAACTCAGGTTCTAACACAGAATAAGAATTAACCAGAAGCGACAATAGACGATTTTTATGACACAACAGTTACTCTCGTGCCACATA
Source organism: Dirona albolineata (assembly GCA_031763155.1). NCBI lineage: Eukaryota > Metazoa > Mollusca > Gastropoda > Nudibranchia > Dironidae > Dirona > Dirona albolineata. Next base: position 8,555 of record JARFNW010142835.1, on the reverse strand, counting down.
ATATGACTAAAAAACCAAAACCAAAATGGCGGTAAACACTATTCAATACCACGATGTCCGCCATATTTGTTTTGTATTGTCGGGGCCACTGTCACCTATTCAAATAGGCCCTATTGTCACCACAGAATAACTACAAGATAGCTATTCTGGGATTGACGCTTCTGTGTATTTTTTTATTTATTCTATTGGTGTTGAATGAATATTCAACTACAGGAAGAGAAAGATATTGACAGTATATCAGTATGACGAGCCTCTCTGCTGTATGCTCCCCATTGGTGAAGGATATTGAATGACATGGCATGTTTGGGGGATAAATTATGTAAAGTCTAAGAGCCTGTACATTCATATTGAGGGTTACGGGCAATAAATAATATTCCCATCTTTATCTTTATCTGTATTGTTGACACATCATTCTATATTTAGCGGCGCGGAGATATAAACAATTTTCTCCCATTTTCCTTCTTCCTATTCTCAATGCTGAATATATCGTTGAACGTCAATGTGTGTAAGCTAAGTACGTGGATTATCAAATCATCGCTCTTTATGTTTCGTTGACAGTCATTGATTTTGTATTTGAATTATTGCGTTGACCCAGATAGAAACGCCATGCCTAGCCTAATATTGTTTTGAGTATATTATATCCGTTTCGTATATCGTAAAATTGCCTTTATTGTGGTGTTATTTAGTGCAAACATCGCACCAAATGTTTTATGTCCGTCTTGAATCATCAATAAAACAAAGGCAATGGTTGAGAATTCTGGAATTATTTGTATCCTGTTAAACGTGTCATTTGCAACGGCTGGATAGAATAGAACTGCGCACCTATAATATTCTCTGATATATTATTGAAAAGCTGCAATTAAGTAGGAGTTTCAAGAAGAAAAAAAAACAAACATCAGAAACAGCAGCCACAACCATGCAAACAAAGAAACAGGCAAACAAAAACAAAACAAAACCAAAACAATAACACAATGTGTCCTTTCGATAAACGTTGAATTACTGAATTTACGTTGAACTGCACTTCCATTTCGAGCCACGTAGAAAACTGGTATCGCATCCGGTTTATTATTACTTTTCTTTCACACCGAAACTCACTCACTGCCACAGTTCGTTCGCCGCAAGAGTAAGAGTAAGAGGATTGTAAACATGGATCATAAAACGCTTTTGTGTTTTGCTGTTGTCTTGGTGTCGCTTGGAGTTGTTAGTCTTGTGTCTTCTCATGGACATGCTCATGACCACGGCCATGGGCATGCACACGATCATGGTCACTCTCACGATAAAAAACCATCATTCAAGTACAGTCGTCAAGCAAACGAAAAAGAAGAACCAGATGTTAAAGAAGCTGACCATCATCATGGACATGCTCATGAACATCACGGTCATGCTCACAAACATCACGGTCACGCTCATGAACACCATGGCCATGCACATGAACATCATGGCCACTCACACGGAGAAGCAGGCGACCCTGCTGAAAACCAAAAGCATTGGGAAGATTGGGAGAAGTTTGAAAAAACGAATGAGAAGCGAAACATCGGATCGTTGTGGCTGAAGGCAATTGGAGCCACAGCTCTAATTAGTGCTGCTCCAGTGTTTATTCTCGTATTTATTCCTTTAGAAAATGCAGATGAGCATCAGCAGTTACTGAAAGTCTTGCTAAGTTTTGCTTCGGGAGGATTGCTAGGTGATGCGTTTCTTCATTTGATTCCTCATGCAATTGCTCCTCATTCTCATACTGGTGAGGAAAATAAGCCACACGCCCATTCACATGAAGCTTCGGATCATGGACATTCACATGGGCACCATTCTCACGATATATCTGTCGGATTATGGGTACTTGGCGGAATTGTGGCTTTTCTGATTGTTGAAAAATTTGTTTATTTCGTAAAAGGAGAACATGGACATTCTCACGGCCCTCCTCCCAAGCCCAAAGCAAAGAGTGACAGTTCTAAAGATAAAAAGAGTGCCTCCCCAAAAGCGGAAGAAAAATCAGGAAAGGGGGACAAGAAAGACGGTTCTCCCAAAAAACAGGAAGCATCACCCAAAAAGCAAGAAAGCCCCTCAAGGAAAAAGAAGGCGAAGGACAGTGATGAAGACAGTGCAACCAATGCTGAAGGCGAAGGGTCTTCAAAAGATACAAAAGATGAAGGTAATTTTTGAAATAATATATGAAATGAGCTTAAGTCTGTGTTGAGCTCCGACCAGTGTCCCAATTCATTTTAAAAGTGTTCGGAAAACTAAACAAAGTATGTTGCAAACAATAAAATAAATAGTAATGGGCACAGACTCTACTTCATATATATTTATATTATATTATAATTTCAATTTCAAGGGTTGTTCTTGACAATATTTCTATGTTTGTTGGACTTTAAATTTGAATTTTATGAAATCTTGTTGAAAATATTCTCATTTGTTGACCCTGTTCATTAATATCCTTTTTTATTGAATCGTATATATAATAAATGATATTTTCATTATTTCTCATTGAAATTAAAAGAATATATTTTATTAATGATATAAAACATTAATACCCTTTCTTGTTTCATTTTTATTTCTTGCCTGACAGATTCAGTTGCTCATGCTCACAGTCATCAAGAGCCAGACATCAAAGTGGCTGGTTACCTGAACTTGGCCGCAGACTTTGCTCATAACTTCACAGATGGTTTGGCCATTGGTGCGTCATTCCTTGCTGGAGAGAACATTGGGATCATTACAACCATCACCATCTTCCTCCATGAGATTCCACATGAAATTGGAGATTTTGCCATTCTTGTCCAGTCCGGATGTACTAAGAAGAAGGTAAGTTTTTTAGGATCACGAGTAATTGATGACTGTATAATGACTGTTTAAATTAAGTGGCTAACGCATTGTTGTGTACAATGCTTGAGGTTATAAATGTTCTGAAATCTTGATATTTTTGCAAGTGTCCCTTTTTAGATTTATGGAGAAAAATATATAATTGACTTCCTTGCATCAAGTGTTTGAAGTTATAATGAGTGGTGTAAGTCCTCATTGACATTTAGATTTACTTCTTGACATACGGCTGGCTCCTACACTGCTTATTGTGGTATGAAGGGGACTAGAGATAAACAAACATATATATAATTTATAAATGTCATAATATTAAATATAAAAATGCTTTGTTTTTCAGGCCATGATGCTTCAATTCTCCACGGCCATTGGTGCCATGCTGGGGACTATTTGCAGCTTGAGCATGCAAGGCATCGGCGACGCGGCGACCCACTGGATCCTGCCCTTCACTGCTGGCGGGTTCATCTACATCGCAACTGTCTCCGTCATTCCAGAGCTTCTCAAGGACACCAAGTTTGGCCAGAGTGTCAAGGAGATTCTTGCCATGCTGACCGGAGTCTACATGATGGTGCTTATAGCTCAGTATGAATAAAAGGTATTACAGTTATTCATATAGATAGTATTGTCCTCGGGTGAGACTAGCTAGGGTAATGGTTTTGACGAGTTTTGTTGTACTGGTAGTATTTTGGATGATGGTTGAATGTGAAACATCATCATAGTCAGAGTTTTTTAACATCATGTTTGAAATGAAAGCTACAAGTTTACTACACATAATATGTTAACAATACGGAAATTTAATTATATTTTGTGATTTTATAAATATATATATAGGAAATAGTAAAGATGATATTGCTAGTGGTAGTCTGTTTTTGCCACCCAGGGGTAGCTAGCCGTTGAAGGAAATATATAAAGGTGTGTAGTGTAACACGGGCTGGATGGTCAAGGTGACCTTGTGTAGTTTTGTATGTATAGTTTTATGAGAGAAAAAAAGAGAGGTCTTGGAAAGTTCACCTACGATTAACCTAAAACTTGAAAAAAAAACCCCCAACAACCATAGTGTATTTAAAAAGATCCTGTTGTTAAAGTCCCTTAACTGTAACTGTAGTATATTTATGTTGCTTTGTTTCTTATCTTTGTTTCCTTCTTGTTTTTGTTTTTCTTTATAAATATTCCCACATAAAGTAAAACTGTTTAGAGGTCTTTATACCTGCGCCAAAGATCGTTTTCATTACAAGACAGTTTATTTCTACCTTGAGGTGGAAGTGACAGCAAAGAAGACCCATTGCGTGACTGAGACTTTTAAAAAAATATAATTGAACAATAAACTCAATTCCAACGAAAAGAGAGTTTAAAAGGTTAAAGGAGACAAAGAGGAGAAGAAAATGTTAAATTTGAGAGGCTTTACATTATTTTCTTTCTTGTTGAGGTAGAGTCTGTGATTGTGATTATTTTTTACCATTTTGTTGTTGAGTGTTATATAAAAACAATGAAGTATTTTTTGTTCCTGGAATCAGGTGCTGACGCGATTTCCTTGCCCCAGTAGTTGATTAATCGTTTGGTTGTTTGTTTGTTTTTTTGCATTTTTAAAAAATTATTTTATGTTTTGTATAATTTGTAACTTAATTGTATTTTTTTCCAATTATTATAATTTTGAAATCTGTCTTTCCCGTCGTCATGTTGATTTCATGATGCATTTGAGTTGATGATAATTTCTTATTGTTAAGGTTTATCAGGGTAAAACTTTCCTTTTGTTGCTGTATATATATATTTAGTTTAAGTGAATTTCTGTATGTGTAACCTTGGTTGATTTATTATTATTATTATTATACATCACTTTTTTGTTGTTGACAAATGACACCTTCTATACACTTCTGGCTCGTGGAAAACGTGCAAAAAAAAAGTCTTTGAGGCCCATAGGACTGTGCTTATCCCGTTATACGCATGTGTTCGTCTATCCAGCAACTACTGTAGTAATATTATAGAAGGCGTCCCTTAGAATAACACAAGAGATGGATTAAGAAATATATATAGCCTACCATTGTTTTTTTGAAATTATTATTTAAATGCTGTTTTCCAAATATATTAATATAAATATATTTGAGTGCTGCTGCCTATAGTGCTGATCAACATACTTTGAGGTATCCATTGATATTAAGGGATGTGCAAACACAAGAGATGAAACATGTAAAGTAAGCTGTTACTGTCAGAGAAAAGGAGCACAACAAATATATTTTTCTCATACAAACACATGTATAATTATCTCTTCTTTTATCTTATTATAAATACAACTACTGTATGCTAATAGTAGTATTAGTAACACTTTTGCATTTATTGATTTGAAACAAAGTGTTGTAGTAACGGCTTGATAAATCACGAAAGACGAAAGAATTCAAATTTTATCATACTACAAACTACGACAAAGGGTACCGTACTTTACGATCTTTCAAGGCTCTTTCTTTAGATGACGATTCGTCTTACCATTGATAACGATTTGCTCATATGTGACATGTTTGCTGTTATAATGCAAAGAACTGAAGTGAATGAAATTGATAGCTAAATATGAGTATGTGATGGCGTCATTTTAATGTCGTCTGTGAACCGTCCTTTGGGTGATCTGGAATGTAATATAACAAGACATGAAAGTAATGATAAAATGGTATCAGTACCACCAGCAATGATATTTCCAAACTAACTGCTGCTGGTTTTTAGGAATGAATAGAAGTGTTATTACTGAGTGCAATTAATCGTAATTAAGGGATGAGAAAAAAGTGCCGCTGATGATGGATTTTTATATCCGATGGATTACGATCCGATTATTTTTTTTCCCTCTACTTCTAGTCTTGATTTACATTGTTCGGATATTAACATTTTAGAAATAATAATGTCACGTAGTTAGATATTTATTAAATTTGTTCTTTCTTTTTTTCCCTTTCTTTTTTTTTCTAATATGGTTAGTTAGGTATTGTATTTATTATTTAAGTTTTAGAAATCTTTTTATTTATTTGGAATTTGTTTCCGCTACTAAATGAATTGTAGTAGCTTATATATATATTTATATGTGCGTTGTTGGTATGGTAAGGGTGAATGATGATTGTGAACATTTTTCATCAGCGTTAAAAATTTATCATTCAATTTATTCATCAGTCAATGCCCCATTGAATTAATTTACTACCGATTCCATCTGTAGATTTTTGGAAATGGAATAATATGATTCTCCGTCATTTGTGCCTTTATTGTCGTCATGTGTGTTGGCGTAGAAGAAAATAAAATACTCTGAAATATTGATCAGGTGTCACCCGTGGTGTTGAGTGGGCCGTAAAGTTAAGTAGAAAATTGTTGGTGATTTTGTATAATATTAATATATTAATATGCTTTACGATTTGAGGTATGTTTAGTTGGACGTAAAAATGTTTATCAACACATAAAACATTATGTGTGAAGGATAAATAAAATATATGGCTCTCAGATTGTACAAAAGTAAATTCAGTAATACACAAAACAAATTTATTTTTGAACTGCTTGGTAATCAATGGTAAGCCAATGGAATAGAATGATTTCATTATGGGTAAACATATTGTTGTGACAGTTTTAGATCACCCATCCATTCACTGGACACGATAGACGTTGCTTGTCAACACACCGTTACAACACACCAGCGGTCGAGTTGCGTTCACTGTCCAACGCCCCTAATAATATAGCCAAACCCAGCCCTGCTGATATTATTAGTTGTTAAACTCTGTCCGCTTTGTTTTAAAAAGAAAAAGTGTCTGACCTGTGACCTCTCCACCGACTTTACCAATGCCTGCTGACCCTGGAGTAGAGTCCCACCGTTCTTGAACTCCCTTTGGTTTATTATTATTACCTCTACTCTCTATTCTCCCTATTTATTTATTCCAATTTGATTTTTGTTGTTGTTGTTGACTATGTATCCTGGGATTGTGTAGTTTGGATGATGGAGACAGTGTGACAGACATGATATAAGCTTTGAACAATTCGAGTGGATGAGTTAACGTGTGAGTGTGCCGTCGTTCACAAATATAATGTAACGTTTGAATGATTGAGACGGTATGATATAGAACTATAAACAATTTTGGTGAATGAACTGTGTGAACGTGAGTCATTGTTTAAAAATACAGATTGAGACGGAACGACATAGGATGACTTAATTAACGTATGTGTGTGGTGTGTATCATTGTTTACAACTATGTCATGTTTGAATGATGTGTGTGTGTGTGTGTTTCTATGTCTGAGTCATGTTTGAATGGTGAAATTGACAGACAAGAGATGGTGTGACAATTGGCATAGAAATAGAAGACTTGTGATTGTGATTCCGACAATTTGAGAAAATGAGTCTGTGTGCATTTATTGTTATTAGATTAATGCATTTGAATTTGAATGACAGGTGGGGAAAATGATTGTTATTTGTTATAGTTGGAGTGGAGGATGGTTAAAAAGTTGGGATTAATAAAAAGATACGAAACAGCCCTTCTCAAAAAAAATTGATTAAAGTTTGAATGTGGGCATTGAGTTTATATTACAACATACTTACATACTTAACTGTAGTTATCAATATCAACTCACTTATATAATTATAAAATATATAGAGAAATTTAGAAATTGCAACTTTGTTGTTTTTTTCTCTCTCATCACCACTCCCGCTGTCAAATATTAATATTAAGTCATTGTTACTAAACAATAAACAACCGGTTCTGGTTTATTTGATTCAATGTGTAAACAATGTTTTGAAATGTTTTGTTTTAGTATGATTAGTATTACTCATATTTCACCACTGTAATCAGAATGGGGACCATCATATTGTTATTATATATGATATATATATATCGTCACTGCTTTAGTTTCATATCATCATCTGGTCAAATAAACTCCTCGGACGTTGATGGAACGCCAGATCTTCCGGTCCTTCACACAGGTCTCCAGCTCGCTTGCAGTCAGACCAGTGTCTTTCCTTAGCAGGTCCTCTTGGCTAAGCTGTGGTCCTCCACGTGCTGAATGCCCATGGGTCGGCTCCCATAATATAATAATGGCCTAAAAGTCACAGTCAGTCTCTTTCTACAAGGAAATCAGATTTGGAGAGATATCTCAAATGATAACCATGACAAATATTTTTTTTTAAACCCCCCTGGATAAATGTGATGAATCAGTAGAGAGAAATGAAATTACAATACGTACCAGCTTCATATCGTTGGTCCAGTGTTGAATCACTTGAAAAATTGAACATTAAAAAGCATTTTTTCCTCACATTTTTTCTTTAAAACGGTATATATTTATAATATGATGACTATCGAGACCTCTACTGTTGATGTAGTAATTAATGACGACGACCTGCCAAAGCTGTGAGAGGACTTATCAGTAAAAATATAGGGGATGTAGATTAGCTCCAATGATAATAGACAGCACAAATTGCTGCTGTACGGTCAATCATTGAAGCTAATTTACATGACATACTTCATATTTTCACTTAAGTCTCACATAGCTTGGTCATGTCGTCATTATTATTACCTGAACAGTAGAGATCTTGCCATGTACTACATATATTATGATGTAGCTGCTTGAGAGATTTTATTTTGGCCGACCAAATTTAATAATTGGTTCGAAACCATTATGTGAAATTAATTCAGTGACGATATAATATCATATGGTGCTTAATTAATTGTAAACGACCTCGTAGATATGTTATGTTGACTCTTCTCTTACCATCTTTCTTTTTTTGCCATATTATCATT
>JARFNW010142824.1:0-10211 GCA_031763155.1 Dirona albolineata | reverse complement strand
TGAGGCTTCAGGAGGACGAAGACAAAACCAGACAAACGACGTTTCGGCCGAAGGCCTTCATCAAGCGACGACACAAAGGGACAGTGACACTAAAACAACAAAAGACAGTGAGGGACAATGCCTCTACGAAACAAAACAAACAACCAAACAAACAAAAACAAAAAAAACTAAAACAAACACTCAGCACTGTGCTGTCGATTGACGAAGACCTTCGGCCAAAACGTCGTTTGTCTTGTTTTGTCTTTGTCCTCCTGAAGCCTCAATTTATTCCTCATATGTTATTTACATACCACCATTGGCTTCAGCGGGTCTTATTACATTACACTTTATGATTTGCATGCTTTGGTGGATGTAATTGGAATTACGAGGTAGCTTTGGTTGGTCTCTGACTACAACTGGCACTCACTAATCTTTGTACATCAAACAAACTTCACATCTCTTCTTATTTTTTCCCCCCCAGGAAATTTGCTCCCCGCTGCTGCATGTGCCAACGTCCCATAATGCCCAGTCCTGGACAGGAAGAGACAGTCAGAATTGTGGCCATGGATAAGTCTTTCCACGTGGATTGTTATAGGTGTGAGGTAGGTCAAAGTCTATCAAAATCCAATTGATGAAAAATAGTGTTGTATTGCTGCACTAATGATCTGTGCAAGAAAATTAGAAATATAAGTTTTTTAAGATCATTTGTTCCTGAATAGCTCTGTAGGTAGAGACTGATTGAACTGCTTTAGTTTCATTTAGCGGGTCTTATAATATTAAGTTTCATTCTTTTTGCTGGCATGACAATGACAATGTTGATACAAGCCGAGACAGACAAACATAGAATTTTGCTTGACATGTCACAATGTATTGACTCAAGGTATTGTAATTGTAGTTTTCCGTTATTTTATTACAAGTTTTGTTCAGCAGCTATCACTATCACTGATCACTATTAACCGTATTGTACTATGTCGCTTTCTCAGGACTGCCATTGCCAATTGAGCTCTGAAGCAGAGGGGAAAGGCTGCTATCCACTGGATGACCACATTCTTTGCAAAAACTGCAATGCCAAAAGGATACAGACATTGACTACCCGCATGAGCACTGAACTTTGAAGGGGAGATGCTACCCTGTTGTCTCCAATTTTTTTAAAATAAATGTTTCCCCCTTTGTCTTTTTCGTCTGATGTTAATTAGTGTAATATAATAGAATAGTCGTTGGGGTCAGTTGTTTGTGTTAGTCATGTTTTGATTGGAGATGGTAACACCGGTAATCTTTTTTTTTATTATTCAAAAGTAATCATCAGCTTTCTTGTAAACCTTTTTTAATGCAAAATATGGCCGTTACTTATATAACTTATGTTTCAAAGCTATTTTTATCAAGTCACATTGTTCTTTTAGGGGTTTTTTTCTGATTGAGATCATATTTAATTTATTGTCAGTTTTGTATCGCAATGATTGCATTGGATTTTTATGTGGAACAATGCCACTCAGTGGATAAGATGTTTGTCAGTGTCAGTATGGTTGCTTTTTCTGGATCTTCATGTGAAATGTCCCCAGGAATGATTTATAGACTTGGTCTATAACTCTGAGCTTGTTTGACTGGTATCTTGATGGCACAATGGCTGTACAAGTCAGCTGACTTCTGTTTACAATTAAGGTGGTACCACCATGCTACTATTATATATTGTAGGTATGTAATGAATTCTCAGTGTTTCTTCATTATGTACTTTTCAAAAAGGAAATGCATAAGGGTGACAAAATGGCCAAGAGGACAAGTGTTCTGTCACTTGTAAGGAAGGTACAAGACAAGGCTCAAAATGCACTAAACACAGTGAGTGCCCCCCCCCCCCCCCCTTTTCCCATACACACACTAAACTTGGGCCCTTGATATTGAAAATATGTTTCGCCACTCTGTGGGTAGTTGAGTTGGAACACCAGCCATCTCGGATGGTGTGAAAAGAAGCAAAAAGAAAGGAGGTTCCATGTGTATATTATTATAGAAGAAAGCACAGAACTTACAATAATTGAAAACATGTAGGCCACTTGTGACAGAAGTTGTAATGATCCAACTCCACACTTTTCATGGCATGGTTTCACCGAAGTCTATGCATATTTTTGTTTTTCTTTCCACTTCAACATCAAGTCCTCTTCTTGTTTTTGGTTTTTTTTATAATCTTGGTAGGTAAGTGGATTTTTTCGTGGAATCGAAATATTTTAATGTCTATGAGAGTGACTCAGCCTAAAGCCATTATTGTGTAAAGTTGAAACAAAGATTTGTTTTATTGCCAACCGTGTTTTGGTCAAAACCAGATGTATCTCAACATCACTTATACTTATACCTTTGTTTAGCTTATATAATGACATAATATTATTAGATTAAAATTCTTTGCCCATATTTGATGCTGACGACAACCCTCTGATAACATAATAATTTCAATGGACCCAGTGTTATGTTAATGACATTATAATATGTTTGAACTGTCATAGTTAAAGTTATATAGTGTTTTTGCTGCCTGATTTCTTATATTTTACGCTGTCTCCATTTCCCTCTCTCTCTCTCTTCCCACCCCACCCTCTCTCTCTCTCTCTCTCTCTCTCTCTCTCTCTCTCTCTCTCTCTCTCTCTCTCTCTCTCTCTTGTGATCCCTCTTTTGTCATTAAAACCAATCTCCAAATTATTTATATACAGTATGACAATGACGACATACTTTCCAAATGATCTGAAAAAGGATACGAATGAAAATCAAAATGCAAAACTTTATCTAAATTGTATTTATTATATTTGTTTGAATTTTTAAGTAACATTTTCTTTTCGCATGTATTGAACATATCAGTCAAGATTGTTAAAGCATAATAATTTGTACATGAAAATAATTCTGTATGATGTTTAATCAAAACAGTTTTGTTTTTTAAATCGCTTGTATTTTGTATTGATGATGGTGCATAATGTGCATTCCATTTAATTAATCTGAAAAGAAAATGTTGTTTTGTTTTGCTATTATTATTATTATTATTACTTAATCATATACTGTGATTTTTAACAAAGCTATTCTGTTCAATTTACAGTACAGGCATTACAATTACAAATATATTTTATTAGTATATATCTATCTGTACATCTCAAAAAGTTAGTGAATGTTGCGCTTCTTCTACTTTTGGTTGGCGTTGTTTTTGGAAAAAGGGTTTATTGATGCATGAATATTCTAACATGCTTTGACAAAATGCCTTTTTCCTTAAAACCAAAACAGTTTCAAGAACAAATTGATATTAATATCGTTTTAGCTTCGTTATCTGTAACTTATGGGATGCTTTACGCTTTTTCAAATATTACATGATAATATGAATAATTTTTTAATACTCTGTAAAGTTTCTTGAATGGGAAGTTAAAAATAATTGCATGGTGAAGATAAAAGTAAAAGGCATTTTGTCATTGTATCGCCAATGAACATGAGTAATAGTGATAAAGCTCTCTGGGAGAAATACTTATCGGCAGAGTTTTTAATCGTTGATTGCCTTTTGTGTTCATATTCTTGTGTAGTAAGATCAACCCCTTCAGTCTTTGTATAAATATATTTTGGTGATTTTATTTAGCATTTGATTTTCATTTCAGTATTTTAGCTATTTATGCTTTATAATCAGTTTTTTGGGGGTGATTGTTTTTGCAATAATCATGTGTTCTTTATAAACATAGCGTATTTTACTACTCTGCAATGTGTACATCTGGGTATTATTGCGCAATGCATGTCATTTGAAGGGGGGGGGGTCATATTGGAGGCCTGGTGGCGAAGGTCTTGGGTCGAGTCCTATTCGTCACTCTTGGGCGCAAAACTTTACAACAATTGCCTCACAATTGCCTCACTTGTGCCAGCTATAGAAATGTGTAAATCTGGGTATTATTGTAATGCATGTCATTTGAAGGGGGCTGGGGGGGGGGGGGGGTCATATTGGAGGTCTGGTGGCGAAGGTCTTGGGTCAAGTCCTACTCGTCACTCTTGGGCGCAAAACTTTACACCAATTGCCTCACTTGTGCCAGCTATAGAAATTGGTGGTATCAGCTTACATCTGTGATAGACAGGTGTCCTATTAAAAAAGGGTGATCAGTGACATATTGTCACTCGTGAAATTTAACGCATCGGAAACTAGAATAAGTACCGGCTCCATGGGCATCACGGCTCTCACTCTCAAGGTCGTGCATCTGATAGGGATCCAAAGACGAACAGGGGAAGGGACTTTAAAATATCTTGATCTGCCTTGTATATATATTTATATATATATATAATATAATATATATCTTTTGTTGAACTTTGGATATTATTTGTTAAATTTTGACTCAAAGAATATTTATGCTGTCCTTTAATATATATATTTATTTATTTTCCTCTTTTGCTGCTTAAATTAAAAATAACAAACATAGGATCTGATACATAGTTTATCAAGTGTTGACATTAAATATGTTTATTTTGCAAGACAACCACTGAAAGACTGTCTATCTAGAGAATGGTTTGATATAAGAAAGGAGGTGAAAACTTTTTTTCTCCTCTCTTATTTTAAATTATAAAATCTTTATCTTAAGACAATGCAACTCAAACTCAATGATATTAAAAGTCATTGACTAATCAGAATAAAAGTAAAAGTAAAAGGAATAAAAAGAGGGGGATCGAAAAAGAGAGAAAGGAAAGTACACATCAAAAAATCAGAAAATCAGCATCAGTGAGGAATCCACTGTATATAAGCAATAGGATAGGTATCACAGGAAATAATATGGATAAAAATACATTATGTATCGATGCGTTGGTCTCATAATCCCCATTTATATGAAACTAGACATGAATTATGTATGTTAAAATGTGCTGTGTGTGTAGAATGCGCAAAAATTATTAAAATTTAACATGTTCCTCAAATCTGCTTCACCTGTGTCCAAGGTTTGATACCGGGACTTCATATAAACTAGTCCATACCCTGGCACCGTAGTGTCCACCCTCATCGCAAAATTGAATTACAGGGAAAGATGTCTTTGTCATTCTCTGTTGTATTTAACCTCAAATACTGTGTGAGAGCATCTAGCCTTCAATAATCATAAGTTATGTATTATATTGTTATTTATTATTACCGAAAAGCTTTAAACTCTAGGTAACATTACTAACAGGAATATATCAAGTAATGTAAATAATATATAAAAATCAAATAAATTTTGTTAACCAAAAATGCCATTATTGACTTGTAGGTGCTACTTGTTTGTAGTATGTGTAATATATGTTATATTAACCAGTTCCTTGTACTTGTATGACTTTATAGAAATATGTAATTGAAATTGCATACCTAACACAATAAATTTTGCGCTACTTGTATACCTACTCTTTTCTTTCAATATCAAGTTCAAGCACCTACAAACAGGCCTAGGCAGGATACAGACAACCAAACTTTTCCTTTAAAATTTGTCTAATGGTTGAACCTGACCTTATTGACCACATCACTGCCCATAGACATCAATTATTTTTTTCAAGTGAAAGGGTAAACCCAAAGACAAAACATTGCCTGGTTGTTTGGCAGTTGAGCTTGTACACTCCTCTCAGATGGCTAAAAATAACAAGAGGTCCTGTGTCAACATTACGCAGTCTTAAAGTCAAAGGGTTTCTACAAAACCATGCTTTGTACTTTTAAGTGGCATATTTATCTCTAAATCGACAAAAATGTAGATGGAACATTATGACTCAAAGGTAGTGATTTAGGCAACTTAACTATCCCCACAGCTGTTGCATAATGTGACCACTACCCAGCGTTCAAGGGAGTATTTTCAGTTTAAACCGTAGTGTAATTTCGGATTAAACCTGATGAAGAAGCAGCGAGTAATAGGTAAAGCTTATTTTTCAGACAAACACATGTTAATGTCGAACAAAGGCCTTCCTGTCGTAGATTCTTATATATATCATGGTTTCCGGTTCTATGTTTAGCCATAGAACTGACCCCAACAGTTCATTGCAAAACAAAAAGAGAATGGTTTTAAAATAAAGTTATGATCACCTGTTTGAGGTCCTTGAGTGAGTACCAAGCTCTTGGTTCAGTAAGGCATTTTGGTCGGTTTGTTGAATGAGGAAATAAGGAGTATAAAGCTGTTATCTTACAATAACCAAAGTGACAGAAGTATAAGTCATTCATGAGTCAAATGTATAAACAGCTCTGTTGTCCCCACAACCAAAACACAGGTAGCTTTCTTTCTTTCTCATTTCCTTTCTACCCTTCGGTGTAAGGTTAGGTTCTTTGAATTTGTTGTTTCAGGTATGCAGGCAATTACCCCACAGTACCCTAGATAAGTGGTGGGGCTGCCACCTCAAGGCCCCTTATCAGGCACCTATTTTGTATAGCCTTCCAAATCATTAGATCACACAAACCTCTCCACCACGTAAGGTGGGACACACGGAGAAGTAAAACACAGGTAGCAAAATTTTAATAACTGACGATCATCAGCAATCAATGACAAAAACTTAATCGTTATTTTCATTTTCATCTACTTTATTTAATAATCATCTCCTTCCATGACAAATTTACATACACACTCATAGTTATCATACAAAACCAATTTTTTTTCACTTTCAAATTGATCATGTCACAAGTCATTTTGAAACTATAACATAACATTAATAACATTTACTATCACCGAACTGTAATGATGAATGTGAACATGAAATTCATGATTTTCTTGGCAGATTATGATGGACATGGCATGATCATTTCAATTCACTCATTACACTTCTGAAAACATTCCACTCTGAGAACAGTGCAATGAAAGGAACATGCAACTTATTGTACAACAAACATGCCTTCCAAAACAACTGCACTAATTATCTTATTTATAAAAATCATGCCTTGGAATGGAGCACGTTTATGTAGTAGCCACCCCTTCTCGCTTTCTCCAACTCTCCTTTCACAAACGACTCGGCATCAAAGTCTTCTCCTTCTTTCTTAATGTCATTGATTTCTTTCCAGTACACAGTATCTCTTTTAGCCTTGCGGGTCATTTTCTGTTTTCTCCACACAAAGTACATCCTTTTGCGCAATTTCTTAAGTTTGTGTTTCTTCATTTTCTTATGCCTTATCTTCAAGATCTCTTTAGATTCTTTCGGGGTGTATTGTGATGGGACAGGATCGTTAATTTCAGTAGCTTCGTTCTGAATTTTTGGATCGATTATAGAGGCAATGATAGAGTTGGACAACGGCAGATGGTAGTCTGATTTGTTTGTACAATGATCTAAAATCACTAATTCTGAAAATCTATGTGTTAAACTTGACGGGCACTTGTATTCATGGGCTCCTGTTTCTCTCTCTGATGTTTGTAGCATATTCACACCTGATCCGAAGACAGTCTGATGTAGTTTGAATGAAGGACTCTGATGCTTAGAAAGTAACGACGTTAGGTTTTCGTGGACATTCTTCTCACTTTGTCCACGCTGATTAATTTTCTTGCCAACATATGTAGCACTTGGAAAGGCACCTTTCTCACATGCTAGAAGAGGAAAATTGAAAGAGGAAAAAATGTGAAAATAATTTTGTTAAATCATAAAACTATTCAATGGAACTGATTTGAAGGATCACATTTTAAACAAGATTAACATTATTATTATTATAGCAGAAATCCTGTACTCTGCATAACTAAATATAAGATATGACATTTGCAGGATATAACTTGTCACTAATGGGTTTAAGAATGGACACAACAATATGCTCATTAAAGTCGAAGAGAATTTTACTTATAATCCACTACCATGTCTTTTGGCCTTTTTAAAAACCTTTGAGTTACATTTATAGTCTCCCACGTTGTAGATAAACTGCTCACCCAAAACTATGGGAAAATCAAATAATAAATGGTTAGGTACTTGTTTAGCTATTTTAAAAGAATTGTAGCTACATGCAATTTTTTTCTTCTCTTCATTAATGATGGGATGTTGTTCTGAAAGTACCTCATTATGGAGCTTCTACTTCTTACTCTGTGTATAAACATGCTCTGTGTTCAAGGCATGCACATGTCTTATATATCATTTGATACGCCCAATGCAGTGGTGATACCATGGTATAACTATTACTGGGAAAAGAGCCCATTCTATAGGTATTTTGGAAGAGCGGTGTAGAACACAAATCAAGCCTTTAAAAAAGTGGGAGGGGCAGATGGAAAAAATCATACCAAGGCTGTTGATTACGTTGGACAATTTGAATACATCAGAGAAATGTTTTCTCAAGGCCATGGTCACCGACAGGTGGAAACGATTCCTGCAATAGAGCAAAATACAAAATTAAATACATGAACAACCTATAGACGAGGTGCGGCAGTCGAGAGGTTAGACATTGCACTTAATCCATGTAAACAGCATGGATTCAAGAATGGCTTTCATCATTAAATGGCAAGTGCTTTACTGCGATTGTCTCACTCAACCGAGGTGCAAAAGTAAGTACCGCATCCAGCTCACAGCTGAGGAAATAATCTACGTTAGACCAGCATTGCTCATCGCATCCTTACAGAGACGTCTGTTTTATTAGGAAAGTAATGCAGTGACATAAAATAGGCAAAATATGACAAATCATAACATTTTTGTAACAGAGTTTAAGCTATGGGAGAGTGCTAGTGTTTTACCATAACAAAGATTTAGTCTAAGCAGAGAAAGTCGTTAAGTACAAGGAGAAGAGCCTTAAAGAATTGGTGGCACAGTGTTATATTTCGGCCCACCCTTTAGATTTCATGGAAGCCAACATGTACACAAGGAACAAGGCCTGAGTTTGGTGATCAAGAGTGAGAGAGATTTACTTTGGTAACGAACAATTACCAAAATGTATATTGTATAAACAATGACTAAACACATATATATACATAAGACTATGCATGTTATGCATCATTCATACTTGAACAGTCGGATGGCATTCATGCATCAGCGTAGGAGGTGCAGCTAATTACAAATAGAAAGTCTTCATTCACACCAACTAATATAATAACAATGACTAATCAGACATGCCGCTAAGTATTGCATAATTATTTATAGCAGGAGATAACTTTCAGTAAGGGACATAACTGCACAACTCATCGAGATAATCACCACTTTTACAAGTTGCCACACTAAGCTTAGTAGTGCAAATATAATATTTCATGTGCATGGATCTGTATGTTTTATAATGTGATATTGATATATTAGCATTATAACGCTTTCACTTACTCACTCTTGAAGTTGATAATGTGTAATGGATAAATTGCATTTATATTGGTTAGAAAACAAAAACGGGTAATGTGTAACTGTGTAGTGTATTATTTTGGATCTATAAATATAAAATCATAATTGTTCATTTTTTACATTCTCGTCTCAAGTGATCGTTTGTGTTCTATTTTTTACTTTCACTTACTCACTCTTGAAGTTGATAGATATAATGTGTAATGGATAAATTGCATTTATATTGTTGGTTAGAAAACAAAAATGGGTAATGTGTAACTATGTAGTGTATTATTTTGGATCTATAAATATAAAATCATAATCGTTCATTTTTTACAAGTGATCGTTTGTGTTCTATTTTTTACCCTAACCCACTTAACATTGGCATGGTCCTTCAATACTGAAAGCTAATATTTATATATATATATAGGCATAGGCGTACCGATTCATATTCATATCATAGCTAAGTACATATAATATAGGGGCAGAATAATAAATATAATATATTAATATAAATAAGAGTAGGGATACATAGGCCTATAGTCATAGTTATAGGCCTATCACTATCATCACTGTCACTATCATCATCATTATAATTATAAGTACGGTAGTCTCCGCCTAAGAGCTCACTGCCTAAGAGCACGGTTTGGCCGCGAAACCGAATTTTTTCTATGTAAAGTTACCCCTCTAAGTGCGCGGTTGCTCTGAGTGGACTCCGCCTAAGAGTACGTTTTTGCCCTCAGCGACCCAAATTTACCTGACATTTGTGATCAAAATTACGTTTTTTTAAACTAAACCCGTAATGTAATCTGTTAGCCAGACACGTTAGGGGTTGTTTTACCTGCCGCATTGTTCCAGGCTTGCTAAACCGACACTGACGTAACACTCTGTCGTGAAATTATTGCACAATGCGACACGCACGATTGCCTTCTATAAAGAATAGGGATGAGACTTTCACAATGACCATCAAGGATTATGTCTGTTTTATTGTTTGGCTCTTCAAAGGAGATGCCAACTGCATAATGCGAGTCTCACATGTTTTG
>JARFNW010142813.1:0-10211 GCA_031763155.1 Dirona albolineata | reverse complement strand
TTGGTTTTTTTTTGGGGGGGGGGGGTAATAATAAAACTCCTTTTATTCATCCCCGGGGGAAATTTGTCTTTAGGGTTTATTCCGAGGGTAGACCGGAATAACCCAGCCGTCAGCCGCAGAGCAGCGCCGCAAAATGGGATCGAGGTCTTGAGAGAAAAAAATAGTGCTTCCACCGGTGTTTGAACCCGTGACCTCTGGAACTAAATGCACTAAACTTACCCACTGCACCACCGACTCTCCCTTTTATTATGCACTGGGCTTTTGTTGCCAATGACCCTTGCTCCCGGTTGCATCATTGAGATCTTGACATATGGTGAGCCCGCACCCTACTTTTTGAGGTATAAAGTGGACTCGATAGACAAACACATTTAAATATACTTGGATAAATATAATCTTATCTTTTTGCAACATACTGTGATTTCTGTTTTAATCCACGCATCCATTGTCATAGTTATTTGATGTGACGTCTGCCCGCTGCGTCACCCAAGCTGTTCATTTCTTGACATTGTCACTGGCTGAATTATGTAATTTTCAAAGTTTGTATTTTGTTTTATGAAAGTGGAAACAAAATAATATACGATTTCATTAAATTTGTGTCAGCATTGCAGACCAGTGTGTGTGTGTGGGGGGGGGGGGGGTGCACCTTAAACCATTCAGATGGAGTCCAATGATTTAGAACTAAAGAGTAAAAAACGGGGAAAGTAGCAATGTACCTCAATTCGAAAATACACAAGAGATATATACAACAATACAAGAAGTGGACCTCTATATATTAATGTCCACGATGGAACTCTATTCAAAGAAAAGATGGAAGTCAAAACATTGAGCTCTATGATGCCTGAAGCAAAGGCATTGGAAGATATTGCCAGTGAACTATCATTCTTTAGACCTCATTAAAAATTAAGAATGAAGAGAATATAGATTAAATAGCATGCATATATCACCATCATCACCATCATCATCATCATCATCACCATCATCATCATCATCATCACCATCATCATCATCATCATCGTCGTCGTCGTCGTCACCATCACCACCACCACCATCATCATCACCACCACCACCACCACCACCACCACCACCACCATCACGATCACCATCATCATCATCATCATCATCATCATCACCACCACCACCACCTCCACCATCACCACCACCGCCACCATCATCATCATCACCACCTTCACCATCATCATCATTACCATCGTCATACTTATTATCACCATCATCATTTTCGTCATGTCCTATCCTCTAGACGATGAAAAGTTAGCCCAAGAACTATCGAAGAAAGTCCGTGTTTTGATTTGGATTATGACTGCACCTCAAAATCTGAAGGAGAAGGCTAGCTCAGTGAGAGACACCTGGGGAAAACGAGTGGAAAATCTCATCTTCTTCAGGTAATTTCCAAGCTGTTTGAACTCGATACATGGTGGTATGATGATGTTTGATTTAGTTATGTATTTATGGGGGGGGGGGTGGAGAGAGAGAGAGAGAGTGGGCGGAGAGCGAGAGAGAGTGGGGGGGGGGGCATCCATTCGCCGCCATTCACGACGGCCTGAACTGCGTAGGAGGGTGCAAAAGTGGTGCTCATCTTACAAAGTAAATGGAGTCTTCCGTTTTGTCACAGTCACAGTTCAGTGCACAGGAAGTCCGCTTTAACATTTAAAATCTCGACCAACATGATAGGGGCCTAATAATGTGTAAAAATGCTTGAACTACTGAGGAGGCAAGTGGAAAGTCCAACAGGATAAACTCGCTTTCTATAGTCAGTTCTAACTCAAATAATTGTATGAGCTTACTTGCTCGACATACCTCTCCCACAGCCAGAGAGGACTATTAACTATTAAGGCTAAGGCTAAGAAGGTAGGTCTTTTACTTTTGAAAAACTTTTAGAACTGTTTGAGTTTGAGTTTGAGTTTGTTTATGTTTTAAATAAGTTATATTTTGAGGGAAATGTGCACGGTTACTGCAGGTAAAAGGTAGCTATTTGAATCATAAATCTGTTTCGTTTCTACTGTTTTCCCCGATTCTCCACAATATAAATATAGGCAGGGGAAACGAAGTTAATTAAAATACAAATTATTTTTTTAAAGAGTAAGGAGAGTGGATGAATGAAAGTGAAAGTACCATGCTGAACTCTGCTCTTTTGCTCTTGGAGGTACTGTTACTAGCACTTCCGTTTCACTCGTAGCCACTATAAACAAGTTGTTGCTTGCTGATTGAATTTGCATTTGCTTGTTGTTGTTTTCAAAAGTAAATTCGCTCTTGGAGAGGGATGTTTGGGTCATGGGCAGTATAATATGAAATAAATGTTTTCTCATAGGGATCATTATGTAGATCGGAGAATGCATACTCCTGTCGTTGTTTAGGGAGTTATCATCGCATTCCAGAAGTAGAAGTACTAGAAGAAGAGTCAGTTTTCGGCTGACTCCTCTCTCTCTTTCACCTATTCTTGAAATTTCGAGTTTTGAAGGAGAGATATTTACACTTCTGGAAAACTGTGAATCAGTTTCTATACCATCAAAGTAGAATAATAGTTCACTATTAAGTATGGCTGATAGAAAGGGAAGAAGGCGACGTTCGAAAGAAAAGCTGATTGAGAATGGAGATGAGGAAGATGGAATTTCTAACCCAAGTCTGGTAAGCAGTTCAGTTAGTAAAGTAAAGCAGCAGTAATTAATAGTACAACAGTTACAAACAGCAAAGGATTGGTATTGGAGAATGCTTGTGAATTTGTTGTATTTTTGTTTTGTTTGTTTGTTTGTGTCCTTTGTGTATGCTTTTGATATAAAATGAAACATTGAAAATGCTTTGAAAGACTTTGATTGTTGGGTTTTTTCTTCTAAATTTAGAGTTCATTAAATTGTTGATGAAATATTAACATACATTATTGTTATCACATTAACTTTCTTTAATATATTTTTTGAAATATATTGAAGGTGAGACAATTCCAAGTTTCTATTTGATTGATGATACTGTCTTGATACTTGTTTAGGATACAGAAACTGAAGCAGCTTACCAGACCTTTTCACAAACAGAGGGAGAAACTTCAACAGCTGAGGTAAGCTCATCATGATTTTGTAGAAATATAAAGAACCCTGAAACCTGCTTTTGATTTTTTTTACGAAATCATCTTATCACTTATTTTGGTTCGGTCATAACTGAGAACCTTGAAAAATGTAAAGTGGAATATTAATCTTAATGTTAAGTTAGATATATGCACCAATGTTGAAGAATGTGATGAATTGATGTCAAAATTGTGAAACTCTAATTTGATGGTATCCCTTTCATGTT
Source organism: Dirona albolineata (assembly GCA_031763155.1). Classification (NCBI taxonomy): domain Eukaryota; kingdom Metazoa; phylum Mollusca; class Gastropoda; order Nudibranchia; family Dironidae; genus Dirona; species Dirona albolineata. The sequence goes on along the minus strand of JARFNW010142813.1, from coordinate 6,914 downwards.
ACAAATGTGATGTCATGAAAACAGTAATAAAATCATGTTTGTAATTCACTGCGCATAAAGTGAATAACATGAAGAAATGTTTTATTCTCATATTAATTCACTTTCAGATGATTGAAGAGACAGAACAGGCAGAAGTCCTAAAGGGAGAACTTAAATCAAGACATAGGAGGAGGAGGAGAGAGGTAATGAATAGCACAATGCCGTTAAGCCATTTTATATAATGCACAAACGATTTTTACCATTCATTTTATGGGTAACCAAGGTAATTGTGATTTAAAACTTTTTATTTTTGAAATTTAGGTATTTAAGATAAGAGCAGCTTTTACTGTTTTAGTCAAAATGTACAGTGAATTATGTTTTCATCATTTTATTTTTATTTGTTTCATTTGATTATACTAATTAATTTATCTCGTCTTTCAGTTGTCCAAATTGGTGTCACCCCAAGATGACTTGTCTAGAGAGTTGAAGACAGTAAAGCTTGACAGTCGTAAAAAGATTGATGAAACAGAACAAGAGGAAGAATTAGCCGCAGCACTTGCAGCTGCTGGTAAGAGTTTTAGGAAAGGCAATATAAACAACAATTACATTGTTTATGAGGGAAAACATTTACAAGTAATATTTTAGGATTGTGATTACCAAACAATTTTCAATTATTTTATTTCCATTTGAAAGAAGTTTTGAGGACATTGCCATGTGAAATATGATCTTTCTTTGTCTGTGAAAGAGGAGGTGCCTTATTAAATATTATTGTTGTTGTTTTTTATCGAGTCCCCTTCATATTGCTAAAGCAGTGTAAGGGCCAGCCATATGTCAAGCTCTGAAGGTTGCACATGACCAATGGAAGTAAATCCAAATGTCAATGAGGGCTTCACTATTCATCACCCAACATATGGCTAGGAAGACTGCATCAGGAGTAAAAGACGAGCAGGTGATGAGCCCACTGCGTCCAAATACCTTCACCAGTAAATTGGACAACAATGTACCATGAGGTCCATACATTGTACCAGTAAACACTCTGCTGTTACCCTAGTGGTTACTACTCAGTTATAAGAAAAAAGCTGCCAACTTGGCTATAAATATTTTTGACGCGTATATTTTTCTACGTTATTCAACTATTGTCTTTTTATGAACATAATCATTGAAAAGTCAGTGATGAATTGTTCACCTCTAACTCTAACAGATTGTACCATGTATGGAGAGTTAAAAACTTTGCATTAGGATACACCAATAGGGTTTTCAAAAATTTTCATCAGGTATAGCAGCTGAAGCTGAGACTGAGATAGACCAAGTGCCATTGCCTGTTGATGAAGATGGAACTGTTCCTATGCCCAAAGAAGAGGAAGAGGAGAAGAAATCAGAAGAGACCGAGTACAAATCACCCGTTTCTCCAGCAAAAACTCCAGATATCCCTGTCCCCGAAGAAGTTCCATCTACCAAGGATGAAGAATCAACTAAACCAAGTAAATTCTAGTTTTCTGGCTACCTGAAGAAAAAAAAAATGTTTCTCAATAATAGTGACATTACCTATCAATTTTCTTTCTTTATGTGAACTCAAGAAGATTATAACTCAGAAATGTTAAAAGCTAAAAAATATTTTTTTCAAGAATAAGATAATTATTTTCCACCAAATTAGAGCCATTTGAAGAAGACAAAGTTAGACTTTTTGAATGTCTTCAAGTAACTTCTAAATGGGCATTCCATAGATCCAAATAGTTTGAAAATGTCGTTGTTGTGTTGATGCATCCAAATACTTTGAAAATGTCGTTGTTGTGTTGATGCATCCAAATAGTTTGAAAATGTCGTTGTTGTGTTGATGCTTAAAAGTAATTGACCCTTTGAATCGAATTATGATTGATTTCAAATAATGCCATACCAATTTCTGTAGTGTGTCCAAGGGAAATAGTGTTATGAAAATATCTGTGATTTATCTTCATGTGTAGAGGATGAAACGGAAAAAAAGGAAGAAGAGCCTAAGCCAGCTGATGGGAGGCGCGCTACCATGAGGGAAAGAATGAAAAGTCGCCTGGCCAAAGCTAAGGTACTTGTTTTAGTGTGCCATATTTGATGTCAATTACTCACTGTTGTAAAGGATATGGTGATTTTACTAAATGTTTTGTGTTGATGTTTGATAGGTTTCAATAACGGGATAAAAAGGTTCCTTTTAAAGATTTTAAACAATTAAGCAATGTTTCATTAATTTGTAAGATCCCAAGAACTGTCCAGACCAGGATTTGACCTCAGGACCTCTTAGTCCCAAATTAACGAAGTAAATCACAACAGGACAATGTCTGCAGTGGGGGTCAATTGTGAGGTCATGCATTAAGACCTTGATGATTCACTATTTTCACAGGAAGAAGCAGAGTCTGAGCTAGAAAAGGAAGAGAGAGATGAAAGGAAAAAGACTCTTAGTCTCAAGAAGGAAACACGATTTCAAGAGGTATGTTATGTTTTGTTTTGTTATGTTTTGTCTTAAAGAGTTGCTGTTTATTTTTTGCTTTCCTTTGAGTTGATGCTCCCATCTTTCCTTTTTTTAAATAAAAAATCAAACACTGTTTTACATTGAGAAACATTGAGCTCTTTGCCCACTACACTTGTAAACCGTGAAGAGGCCCGGAAAATAGAAAATGGACTTTCTCCTTTTGGAAACTGAACGAAATATCTGAATTGGTCGTAAAATGTTCAGGAGAATGTAAATTGTGATTTAAAGAACGAGAACTAAGAATAGAGATACTACCTTTCATACCGTTTATCTCTATGTGTGCTATCCCTTCCCCTTCAAAGCAGTGTATCGGTGCGCATCATAAAGCGTTGCGCATCATAAAGAGAAAGTCAAAAATTGATATTTTGGAGGGATGAGGGCAATTAAAATTGATAATTGTTTGTTAATGTCAAAAAAATATTTTAAAAGCACTCTCTGGGGCAGCAGGCAAACTAGTGAAGGATTCCGGCAATAGACAAAGAAGTGTAGAGCCTTATCACTCCATTAATTATATGAAAGGAATAGTTCAGCAACAATATCACAGAACTCTATCTTCCCTTGATCCTTTGACTTCACTTTTCAAATGTAGAAAGTCGCCTTCTTCAGGCTGCTTTAAGAATTTACTAGTGATTAATTCTCATTGTGTTTGAATCAAACAACTTCTCACGTCTATTGTTATATGCGTTTGAATTACTAGATGTGTTAACATAGGCTAGTATTTTAAAAGAAGCGAATAAGTAAGCTTCAACAGGACCCCCCCCCCCCCCCCTTATTTGTTATTTTTGTTATTATTTTACTCTGTTTATACACACTGCACTATGTACATGAGAAAAATCATGCTTCATTTTCACAAGATATTATGCTACATTTCAATATTGAGTGAGTTCGAAATTGAAAACTGTGGGAACTTTGCTTTGTCAATAAAACCACTAAAATAAAATAAATCTAAAATTTTTTTTAAAATCCTGACGCAAAAAGGTGCAAGCAGGAAATGAGAAAGAGAGATTTTAAGAGGGAAAACGCTTTCTGTGCTTATTTTTTTTCTTTCTTTTTTTTTGCAAGATCATTTTCAGATTTGATATCTCTTTATCTACGTAAGCAGCTTTCTTTGGTGACATAAATGTAACTGAAAAGGAATAGAATACAGAATTTGTTGAAGTTGAACATTTTTTGTAATAAAGAAATAACTCTTTCGTTAAAACTCCTGATAAGCTTGAAAGCTTTAAGCTTTGCATTGTGTTAAACAAATATCTTGAAAATACTGGATTCACTCTAATTGCCCTGCCGTCTCCACAAAACTCTTTTCCCTCTTTTGCAAAGATGAATGGAAAATAGAAATAGAAACCACTGTAGCAGTGACAAATTGATTGAACAGTGGAATTATCTTCGCAGATGTGATTATACATTTTTTATGATACTAAGAAAGAATAGAATAACTGCACATAATTATGATCATATTATTCAAAGTCCTTCTGGTAAAACACTTGTGGAGAGCAATGCGCTACCTGTCAGATCACTGCTTTAAGTCTCCAATTGCCACCCACCACCATCCGTCCCTTATTTCATTATTGCATGTTATGCTAATCTTTTTATTTCCATTCGGCTACCCACGTTACAGGCTGACAAAGAGGTATTTATTATTTTATTTTCACTAATCTCCCTAGCAGTGTACCCTACTTATACTAACAACGGTTTAGGCGTCAGCCAAGTATTTATTTATTACCCTTTTTTTTCATGTCTTCAAAGTGGAAAACACAAATTTCACAGACTCTCATTTGATGTTTAAGTATCTCTGTTGTAAAAGGTTGTAATGACATCATCTCTATGTTCTGTTATGCACTACATATTCTATGTAAGTGTGAATTCTCTTAAAGGTAAAATGTCCCAAGATACACGTATAAGTTCAAGTTTTGATTACTGAAGAGCAAGAAATTGAATACATTATAGTAATGTTTCTGGGTTTTTTGTTTGTTTAAGTGGCATGCCTTGTGTCAAGTACATATTTGCCACAACATTATAATGGACTTGATGAAGCAAGAGATTTCCTTATAAACAATTAAACTTACATCCATGTCAAATGGCAACTAAAATCAATATGTGATTCCAAAGAGATCTGTTCTTGAACTTCCTTATTTTTTTTATTTTTTTTAAAAGTAAGATCAAATGTTTTAATTGAAAATTTGAATGAAGATGTCAGAATGCGATTAAGAGTATCTGTACCTGTATCACAATTGATAATTACTTTTATATTATTGCGTTTTATAGGACACATTGTTATTTTGAAACTTGCCATAAGATGACGTACAACACGCCTGTAGATTTGATGCATCGTTGAATTGTCCATGTCTGTTTTGCTCTTTAATTTCACATGTTTTAAACCTCAGGCATTAAGTTTTTCACCCCACCCCAACCCAACCTCACTACTCAAAAGTATATAGAGATGCATATTAATGTTGCAAATTACACCGTTTGCACTCTTTTTTGTTGTTGATTTTGTGTGCATTAAAGTAAATATGTGAACCAATACTGCTGGTGCTAAATCCATGAACTAGCGTAGCTACCCAAACATACATTCTAATCAATGAATGAATGGTAGCATTATTATATTTTGATGAAATTCAATGAGTATTTATCACCAAAGCAAAGATGTCTCCAATAATCCTGTTGACGACATTTTTAACAAAAAGCTATTTTGAAGCTTGGCAGAACAAAAGAAAATAAGCATATCAGACATAACATTAACCAGATTAAAAATGCTTTGATATTCACTCAACTAGTGTGTCTTACAGTTTGCTTGTTTTATGTTTTATTTTTTTCTAGGGGGAGGGTGGTTGTAGGTGTGTTGGTGGTGGGGGGGGAGGAAGAAGGGTTGTATGTCTGTGGGGGGGGGGGGGGGGGTGTTACTGTCATTATTATTTTTAAACCATTTTTTTTTATCACTTTATCGCTTGTTATATTTTCATCCCAAGACAACATAATTTGCAACTAAAGTTGTCATCATCAAGTGATCATTTGCAAACTGAAGCCTTCATAGTCGTAAGCGCTTTTTAGAAAAAACAAAACAAACCAGTAGTCACTAAGTTGAAACAGCAATGGCTTTAATCACTATCACTGCATGGGAGGACACCTTTGTTGTAACGATGTGAATTGGTGAATTGTGTAGGTCATTACCATCTTGCTTCAGTGTTCGATATTGTAATTGTGCTTTGCACAGTAAAAGCAGCTGCTTTTCATTCCATTGAGGATGAATATCATTTAGTTTTATGTTATCTCTTATTATGCTGTAGTACAGACAGGCTTGATGTGAAGGGTTACAATTATAGCATTTTTAGAACAAAAAAGTAAAAAAAGAACCAAAAACATTGCCTTAATTTTAGCAGAAAGCTTTGCACTTTTTGCTATGTCCATCCACCTTTTTTTCTTCGTTATGATGATAAAAGGGTTCGGTTTTATATACAAAATGTGACAAGTCTCATACAATTGTTTGGGAACGGAATAGTAGTGTGCGACGCATATGAATTAAATATTTTAAAAAAATGAGAGCCACTGTTTATCAAGGGATGTGAGCATTCTAGCTAAACCTATCAAAGAATGAACACAGAGATGGTGCTAATGGTAGGGAGCTGAAAAAATAATGTGAAAGTAATTAATGCAGTGACAGAGAAATGGACCAAAGACAATATCATCTAAGAATTAACTTTCCATATTGTGGGAATCAAAAAGTTGTATCTGTAACGGCACCCATTGCATCTTGGCTACAGAAATCCTAGTCTCAACCTTTGACTTATTCCACCACCATTTTGCAGGCACTGTATTTCTGTGCCAACTTTCAGTTGAACAATTAACGCAAATCTTAGGGGGTTTTTTTAAACAAACTGGGCCATTTTTGGACAATAAAGATGTATCTGTCTTATCACATTGTAAGGGATTTAGGGCTTGGGACTTGCAATTAGTTTGATATGATAAGCTCTGTTGAAACAGTGGACTAGGCTTTAGGTTTCAGACAGTTTTGGGGGTTTTTTTAAATTATAGATGGTCTAGACTATCTGTGATTGCTTGCCCAATAGAATGAGATAAATGTTGTATTGTCCTGTTCCAGGTGCAGAGAAAAGGAGTAAGAGTGAGTCCAGACACCTATCTCTCCCTCCATCCCTCTCCACATAAAAAAACGTGTCCTTATGTTACTTCAGTTTCTTCTTTTTTTAGAACCATCATCTTATGCCCACATAGTGGGCTGATCACCTGCATGCCTTAAATCCTACTGGGCTGATCATCTGCATGCCTTAACTCCTGTTGGGCTGATCATCTGCATGCCTTAACTCCTGTTGGGCTGATCATCTGCATGCCTTAACTCCTGTTGGGCTGATCATCTGCATGCCTTAACTCCTGTTGGGCTGATCATCTGCATGCCTTAACTCCTGTTGGGCTGATCATC
>JARFNW010142791.1:0-10212 GCA_031763155.1 Dirona albolineata | reverse complement strand
ATAAATACACACACACACACACACACACACACACACACACACACACACACAGACACATACACACACACACACACACATATATAGATATATATATATATATATATATATATATATATATATATAGTGATGGCGTCATGCAGTTTGTCTTAAAATTATTGTTTATGAATGTTCCATAAAGGGATGAAATAGTACACTAGCACTCATTCTTGCGGCTGCCTCGAAATTGAGTAGGCCTATGTAGCTTGCGTATGCCCATCTCTTTCGCGTGATGCTACCAATCAAAAGTTAACCCATCCTCAAGCAATTCTCCAATGGCGTGCCTCAACAAAGTCATGTGGTATCAAGCCGGAAGTAGTTTCCGGATCAACCCATCAATGTCATGTTCAAGCTTTACACTCTACTAAAACGACCACATTGAATTTGGAGAAATGTGTCAAATTGTTGAGGGGTTCGTGTTGGGAGTGTTGTTGTTACTTGTATTTGATGTGGGTTGGGTGGGGAGGGGGAGGGGGAGAGAGGGTGTGTAGTTTTTGAGGTGTTTAGTTTTGGTGTTGTTATGGATTGTTTATTTTGTCTTATTTACGTGTTTGTTTGTTTTGTTTTGTTTTCGCTTTTTGTTTGTTTGTTTATATGTTGTTGGGGTTGTTAGTGTTGGGGGAGTATTTTTAATCAGAGAAACCTTAAGTCGTTGGGTGGCATTATAGATGGGGTGCAAGTAAAATCTACTTCAAAAGCTAGACATTCACGATATATATATATTCCGAATGGCAGTAGGATAATGTTACAGTGCCAGTGTATGACGAGAACAGGAATGGAAAACATATTTTCGTCGACCAGGGGAATCGAACCCTTGCCTGCCACAGCAACGCCCCTTTGCGTGAACAGAAAACCAACTCCCTACTAATGAATACAGACGCTGACCAGCCTTTTAGAAATATTCATCAAAGTATTTGAGAAATAAGATTTATATCTTTTAAGGTAACTAAACAACTACATGTATAAACTGCTAAGATGTGTCCAACAACAATGTAGTATATATAATGTGAATTTTCTAATTCATTTTGTTGTTTTTAATCATATTAATAATATTATGGTGTTGTTTTGTTTTTTGTTGTCGTACTTACTCTACTAACTACTTACTCTACTAACTACTTACTCTACTAACTACTTACTCTACTAACTACTTACTCCATCGACCTCAGTCGAATGTACATGACCTTTTTCTTCCATACTTTTCTTTGCCCGCCATTGCTGTAGGCAAACTCTTCTCTGACGAGTCAGTTGTTAGTCGTGAATTGTTTGCACAGTGCGAGCACATACTAATATTTCGGACGTAGCTAAAGTATTCTTATCGTCTGTGATTGTATGTAGAAATCCAATCCAAATGTCCCTAGAAATCCAATCCAAATGTCCCTAGAAATCCAATCCAAATGTCCCAAGAAATCCAATCCAAATGTCCCTAGAAATCTAATCCAAATGTCCCTAGAAATCCAATCCAAATGTCCCAAGAAATCCAATCCAAATGTCCCTAGAAATTCAATCCAAATGTCCCAAAAAATCCAATCCAAATGTCCCTAGAAATCTAATCCAAATGTCCCTAGAAATCCAATCCAAATGTCCCAATAAATCCAATCCAAATGTCCCTAGAAATACAATCCAAATGTCCCTAGAAATCCAATCCAAATGTCCCTAGAAATCCAATCCAAATGTCCCTAGAAATCCAATCCAAATGTCCCATCTGAATAACGATACCATCTAACGGCATGCCCACAGTGAGAGTTGAAAGCATCATATCCGGGGACCCATTTTGATAGCAACGTCGATCACGTGATTTAGTCATCGATTAGTTGAAATCGTCCACACGCTCTAGTAGCTATATTATTATGTGATACCAGGATTTACAGTTTTAATTTCAAATTCCACCAAGCATAATATTGGAGTTGGCGTGGGTGGTGGTTTTGATTTGTTTTCTTGTGTGTGTGTCTGTGTGTGAGTGTGTGTGTGTTTGTGTTTCTTTTGTGTGTGGAGAAGGTGAGGTCAATGCCCTGTCTATTGTTGCAGTAGCATCCCCCGACCCCCCCCCCCCACCCTTGCCTGTCTATTGTAGGAGTTACATTTTAATGGATTTGTTGATAACCAATAAACGATTATGTTTATTTTTTGGGTTGATCATCTTGTGAACAAACACCTTATTGTGGCGTTGGTCTATGAGCCTGTACTTGTACGGGGATATTGATGATGTAATGTATGTGATCCTGTGTCTGTACGGGGATAAGGGCCAAAAACCAATCGGTATTTTTATCACATCGTGCTAATGCGCCAAAGGGCTGATGTCAAGGGGTAATTGCATTCGCTTGTACAACCACGTCAAAGATGGCACCTCCTATCCAAACGTGTCCCCCGTGATAGGATAGACTTTGTGGCGGAGTGGTTAGGCTCCTGGCCTTGATATAATGAGATCCCGGGTTCGAATTCTGGGAGAAGCTACCGATATCGAGTCACCCTATTGTCGCTTCTGTGTTTTTATTTATTCTGTCCTGATGCCACCAGAAGGAATGTTTGCATAACTTTGAAAAGACATAACACAACAAAACGTTAGGGATATTATGGCTACAGGCCTTTGTCAAGCGACGAAACAAAGATGAACAGCTAGTTATATGGTCGTCAGCAGGGGGCAAGAAGGAGTAGACACCTTTAGAAAAAGTAGTTGTAGGGAACGAAGGATGGGAAGGATAAATATATTATGTTATTCGAATATCACTTTATTTGTGTGAAACAAACATTCAGTCGTATGGCCCAGTCCTGTCATACTTTTTGAGAGATTGCTGGTTCGGAAAGGTAAAGAGACAGTACAAAGAAAAAAATATTATAATTAAAACGAATTATCCATTTTATTGAAAGAATTATAGTTTGTTGAACCAAATACAATGCGTACAGCTTCGTCATTAACGAATTAATCCGAAAAACGAACAATGTCAAAAAGGCTATCTCTTTATTGGTAAATTACGTAATAATTTGACACATGGGAAGGATAAAAGAAAAATAAATTGAAAACAAACAATGAAAAGGCTGTCCTGTTCCTAAATGCCACCATCGCCATACTACCCATGTTATAATATGGTCCTGAGGGAATTCCATAGCAACCACTTGGGATCAGACTAGATGCAAACAGATATATAATTATATATATATAGCTCCACCATCCTCATCATAGATCCTGGCCCTAATCCCGGTACTCCAACCCCAGTAATGACCCTAATCCTCGGATATTTCATGAAATGTGAAATCCAAATGCAAGTTTAAGGTACTCATCATCCATTCAGCAACTCGCATCTTGATGATCAGCCAGTCGCCCTCCTGTATCGAAGGTTTTCTTTTTGTTTATTGTTCGTGTTTTGGGGGTTTGGTTTTGTTTGGGGTTTTCTATTTTATTTGTTTGTCTTGTTTATTTGTTTGATTTTGTTGTTTTTCTTTGTTTTTATTGGGTATTTATCTTTTGTATTCTGTTTTTGTTGTTTTGTTTTTGTTTATTGTTGTTGTTGTTGTTTATTGTTGTTGTTGTTTAGTTTGTTTTCTTTGTTTGTTTCTTCATACTTATTTTATTTATCTATTTGGACCAGAAAAATAAAGTAAGTACTTATTTGATTATTTATCTATTTCCATCATCCCGTCATTTTTTTTCTATGAGTCACACTCTTTTCTTTTTTTTTGGGGGGGGGGGGGCAGCCTTTTGGATTTGACTTACCTTGGCTACCATTGAACATTTACTTCATCGATATTTCCACAATGATGGTTGTCATGATCAATATGATATAACCATTATGACGATTTGTGCGTGAGTGTATATAATATGACACCTTCTTGATGAAATCGTAAAGATGTTAATCTATTTCCCATTGTGTCCCGAGGCAATTGATTCTTAATTTTCTTCTTTCTTTTTCCCCCCTTCGTTTTGTTTTTCTATCTCATCCAAGGGGGCAGGGAGGGGGCGTGGTTGTTATTGTTATATGTGATTATGTTATTGACACATGTTATGGTTTGTCTGACGGATCGCTCCATGGAAATTAAATAATAGTATGAAAGTATTACAGTGAGAGACAAGAAACAAAGAAAATAGATTGTGGGAAGGGGCGATCGAACCCATGGCTTCACCTCGTTACCGACAACTAACATAATCTTACTAGTATTCTCTATACTATCAATGTCCGCTCCCTACTCGTATTATTATGCATACTAAATGAAGAATAACCATTTCGCTAACTAAATTAATTAAATGGTGAATAAAATCAACCAACCTAGATATTAAATTACAACATTGTGCTGAATACGGGGGTGTTGGCAATGTGGTAATATTAGGATTTCGAATAAGGGAATAACTTAGGACAGTCATTGTCTTGTCGCAGACAAATAATGTAAGAGGGAAGGGGGGGCTTTGTGATGACTATAGTATATTGAATCATCGACATAAAAATGAAAATAATATTATAGCCGTGTGCTGAATATCGAGAGAGGGGAACAATAGATCAATAAGCATTTAATGAAAAGTAAATAATGTATAACATTGATATAGTTTAGCGAGTGGAATAAAATACGTCAGTTCACATTGATGAGGTGAGAAGGAAGGTCTGTGAGTGTGGTTATTCATTTATTCTTTATTTCTTTTTTAATTTAGAATGACATCCAATGTCTGTGTTCTCGCCAGGCAAATATCTTGTCTTTGAGGCAGTGTCTTGTCACAGACAAATTAATATGTAGAGGAACCATTGCCATAACCTCATTGAATGGCAAATAAAATCTTCTACAATAGATACTAGTATTGTAGCCATGTTTTGAGTGTAGGAAAAATACTTGACAATTTCAATTAGTCAGTCCTTTGGGTGGACGATTCTTGTAACAGTCTTGTCACTGACAAATTATATAAAGGACATAGTACGCTGACTACAGAATCATCTCAATAAAAAACCTTTAAAAGAAATATAATATATTTATATTATAACCGTGTGATGAGTATAAGGAAAATGATCCCACAATATCCTCTGGACAGACAACGGTTAGGTTGTTCATGTCTGTATTTCTATAACGTTATCTCCTTCCTAAGCAGTAAACAAATAGTAATAAACATAATCATCTCAATATTAAAAAAAGAATAGCCGTGAATGAGGTGAATAAACAGAAAATAATTCCACAATTTCCTCTGGACAGACGAGTGTCTGTTGAGTTGTTCCTGTCTTTATTAAACGTCTTAAACGTTATCTCATTCCCAAACAGTAAACAAATAGTAAACACAATCATCTCAATAAAAAAGAATAGTTGTGATGTGGTTAGTATTAGGAAATGTATTCCACAATTTCCTCTGGACAGACGAGTGTCTGTGTCTGTTAGGTTGTTCTTGTATATATTACTATAACGTTATCTCATTCCCAAACAATAAACAAATAGTAAACATAATCATCTCAATGTAAAAAAAATATAGAATAGCTCATGTGGTTAGTATACGGGACATAATTCCACAATTTCCTCCGGACAAAGGAGTGTCTGTTAGGTTGTTCATGTATTTATTACTATGATGTTACCTCCTTCCCAAACCTATGCTGCTACCCTGTCACAGTGGAAACATGGCTAACTAGTAAATGATATGAAAGGCCAACCCCCTTAATACAAATGGAACTAAAGCCATAATGACGTCATATAATAGAGGGCGTGGGTGACATTATTGCTATGTAAAGAAAGGCATTGCTGGGCCAGAAATATCCCTCCCTTGTCACACAGAATACTCGTTATTGTGTCCTATAATAAGATATCGAATTATATCGTTTACCTTATTTAGCGCATGGCATCACTTACAAAACGGTTCGTTCACATCTGTTAATCAATTCACGACCAGTGACATTTAGACCACCATTATTACTGTGACATTTAGATCGTGATGAATAGTAGTTTGTATTAGAATTTATTTGCATTGTTATTGGAACCCTGTTATGCCAGTGCCATGTTCAGTCATAAATAGTGTGCGAATGTACAGGTAGTAAATTCTTGCATGAATATATAGGTATATATATATATATATATATATGTGTGTGTGTGTGTGTGTGTGTGTGTGTGTGTGTGTGTGTGTGTGTGTGTGTGTCAACCGCGTTTGGACTCAGAACTGGAAACAATGATCAGGACAAGTAGGGGATCAGCCCACAATGTACCTACAAATTTTAATAGTTTTAAGTGTTGACAAAATATGTTTAATGGTGTTGATAGTTGCGTCTGCAAAGTGACATTTGAATTAGCTACAGCCTCGATGTCTATGAATGGTGCGCCCTTGTTTCTGCTTTCGGGCCAATGAAATTTTGATTGCTGCATTTGGATTCCTCAAGTCGAAATTATATTCCCTATGAGCACATTTCACTCGTAAACACTATTAAAACATAATTTACCGTTAGCTACAATATTATGATCTTTATCCCTTTCAGCAATAAAAGAAACGAGATAAAATATGTCCCCTTTCTGTCATTATGTGCGAGAAACACCACAAACCTGGCTGCTATTATCAAGCCCGTAACAATCATTGCTGTTTTTGATCGCAACCTAAAGGTCGATTTAGACCCAAAAAAAAACACGAAACAAACCCAAAACAGAAAAAAAACAAATGAAAAACATTTTTATAGCTTTTTGAAATTATACCTAAAATTAAAATGTTAAAACGGTTCAAAAACACAGCGAGACGTACGATTATAAGATGTGGGCGTTACTCCCCGTATGATTATCTCCATCATGAAATGCCGTTCGATTTGTCGATTTGATTTACCAGTATAAGACTTCACGTGATAATATTTGTTGCTGGGTTTACAATTATTTCGCAAGTTAAGGTGTTTCGTTTGACGCCCTTTTCGACGCACTGTGATGTCATATTACAGTAACAGTCCCCCAGTAAGAGCTTGGGTCTTGGGCAGACGAATAAACCATAAACCGTGATTATTTTTGGACGGACGAGCGGTCATATACACAGTCCTTACGTTAACTGATATGACATTTAGGCCGGGCATCCACTGCCGGTTTTAGTCAGCTGCGCATGTGACTAGCAGACTAAATAATAAGTTTCTTAGCCTGATAGTCACATGCGCAGCTGACCAAAACCGTCAGTGGACGCCCGACCTTATAGTGCACGCAGTTTCAATTTTGGAGGATGTCAAATAAGAAGACAGATTACGTACGGACTGTGATACGGGTGCAGGCTCTTGGGTGGATTTCATTCTGGGGTGATCGGCCACGTGAAATGGGCGTAGTCGTGAATGGAAACTCTCACTGTATCTGGACTATGAAACCATCTTTTCATGATTAGTCCAGAGGTGGTGGCAGGCATGGTTCGATTCCCCCGGTCGACGAAAATCTTTTTTTTTATTTTCTGTTCTTGTCTCTCACTAGCACTATCATATCATCCTCCACTATCATTCTGTCTGCTAGACCATCAGTGACCGCTCCCTCTTCATTTATTTTCCCTCTGGTGAAATGACGGCATTTTGTTGGGTTTTTTAACTTTCTCCAGCGAGTGTCCAAGTTACACAATACACTGATAAATAAATTGATTTTTAGCTCATTTGTCCTCAGTGCGTGGCCCAGGTGGCAGCTCACAGTTGCCTGTAATTGAAGAGAAACAGTAAAGATGGACGGTGGGGCTCAAACCACTCGACTTGCTTTGGTTCAAAAGGTTGCTGGAGCCACAAACACAGACAATACGTTACGGTTAAGACATTTGTGCAGGCTGAGAATCGCTATAATCACGTTATGTTGGGAGTAGAATTCAATGCAATATGAGTGTGCCAAAGTATGCCAACAGTTAACGTACGGTCTGTGTATACCGGCGTTGGTTCGAATCCCGGTGGAAGCACTGGATTTTTTTTTTCTCAAGGCCCACTTTGGGGCACTGCACTGCGGCTAACGCCTGGGTTATTCCGGTATACCCTCGGAATAGAGACAAATTTCCCCTTGGGATGAATAACGGGGATTTGTTCAAATGTATTCATTTATTTATTTATTTAAAGAGTCTGTTGGTAAAATAATGTATGGACCTCATGGCGCACTGTTGTCATAGTTACTGGTAAAGGTGTCTTTCTAGTCGTGTCGTGTAAGGTGATGAGTGGTGATGAGTGGTGATGAGTGGTGATGAGTGGTGATGAGTGGTGATGAGTGGTGATGAATGGTGATGAGTGGTGATGAGTGGTGATGAGTGGTGATGAGTGGTGATGAGTGGTGATGAGTGGTGATGAGTGGTGATGAGTGGTGGTGAGTGGTGATGAGTGGTGAAGTCTTCGTTGACATTTGCGTTTCCTTCCTTCTGTCATTGTTCATCTTCCAGAGCCGGTAATAAAACTGTTGGTCCCTTCACTATTTTATGTGGTATAAAAGGGACTGGATAAACAAAGAAACAATCATTAGCGGCAGCCAGTCCCCGTCCATCCTTCAGTACGTAGCACGTATTTGGCAGCGTTTGTCACTTTTGATCTCCTGCTTCGTATCAAATTTAAATTTCGTTGCATGATTAAATGAATGGATTGGATGTGCCGGCAGTTCCATCCTCATTTTTTTCAGTTTGTCACCTGAGGGGAAAGGAGGACGAAACCTAGATTGACGTAAAATGAATGCCTTAGGTTTTTTGTTTGGTTTTTTGTTGGGTTTTTTTCTTTTTTTATCGTGTCATTCAATATCCAGGGGGGCGTCGGTGGCCGAACAGTGAGCACGACTCGACTGTTGGTGTTGATAAGCCATGTCTATCGTGGCCAGTGAATAGATGGGTGACCGCCTGGGTTCTATACCCGTCAACGACAAAAAAAATACATAATGAAATGTATAGATCAAAACCGTTGGATGGGTTTTCCATTTCCCCGAGGTCGTTCTATTGTGAGTAAAAAGTAAAGTGACAAAAAACTTCCCAATGGTGAATAAGGAATCTCATGATTTGTTTTCGATACTTGCCGAAAAGCAAGGTCACGTTGCTGGGGAAAACCTTCTAGCTATCTTGTCCTATTGGCTCACCGGCGCTTGTGTCCTTAGGTAAGACACTTTGCCCTGCTTACCTCGTCCTATCGGAGACGGACGTTAAATTCGGAGGTCCCCTCGGTTGTAAGCAGTGTTTGTCCTTGTCCAAAAATTGTATTCGCGCCTAACAGGCAGCATGTTGCGTATTGAGTGTTGAGTGTTCCGTTGCTTACCTCGAGGTAATTGTGCTACTGTAAAGCGCTTAGAGCATGGTGATGATCGTGGATAAGCGCTATATAAATGTCATTTATTGTTATTATTAATATTATCCTGCACAATTCCCATTGGGAGCCTGTTTCTGTTACTATCAGGCTGCATCATAATAAAAGTAAAGACCTTTAGAGCCTTGAGGCCAATACAGTCGGCGCTTATATCTATATCCTGGTTTCCGTGGCGTGAAGGGGACGATGTGACAATGCGTCACTCTTCTGGACAGGACGCTGGTCTGATGGCCGATTACTCCCCCACCCAGCTGTAAGCTGGTACCCATTTCTACATCTGCATAATGATAGTGGGATACTGTAACAGTGCCAGTGAGAGACAATCAATGAAGAGGGAGCGGGCTCTGATGGTCTAGTAGACAGAATGATAGTGGGATACTGTAACAGTGCCAGTGAGAGACAATCAATGAAGAGGGAGCGGGCACTAATGGTCTAGTAGACAGATTGATAGTGGGATAATGTAACAGTGCCAGTGAGAGACAATAAATGAAGAGGGAGCGGGCACTGATGATTTAGTAGACAGAATGATAGTGGGATAATGTAATAGTGCCGGTGAGAAACAATTGATGGAGAGGGAGAGGGCACTGATGGTCTAGTAGACAGAATGATAGTGGGATAATGTTACAGTGCCAGTGATAGACAATAAATGGAGAGGGAGCGGGCACTGATGGTCTAGTAGACAGAATGATAGTGGGATGATGTAACTGTGCCAGTGAGAGACAATAAATGAAGAGGGAGCGGGCACTAATGGTCTAGTAGACAGAATGATAGTAGGATAATGTTGCAGTGCCAGTGAGAGACAATAAATGGAGAGGGAGCGGGCACTGATGATTTAGTATACAGAATGATAGTAGGATAATGTTGCAGTGCCAGTGAGAGACAATAAATGAAGAGGGAGCGGGCACTGATGATTTAGTATACAGAATGATAGTAGGATAATGTTGCAGTGCCAGTGAGAGACAATAAA
>JARFNW010142780.1:0-10213 GCA_031763155.1 Dirona albolineata | reverse complement strand
GTTGAACCTGTTTAATATAGCCTTAGAAATCCTTAGACCGCGCAAGCCCCTCCACCGCGGCAAGGTGAGACACAATTTGAGGAGGGGATCACCAACACCATTGCAGATTGTGAGCAGCATGAAAACCTTAAGGAAGGTAAGCAAAAAATAGTATTTACCCGAGATGTCAACGTGACCAAAATAAATATGCAAGGGCTATCACCCATGTAAAACATTAAGGGGAATAATCCATTAATTGATTCTTAGCCTCTATAATATGTATCATACCCATTGACTTGCCATAAAAGTAAGCAGGACCTGCACAAATGTTCCTCTGCCCTATCATTTACTAATTCTACCATTTAAAACTGGATGTGGAGAACTACTCATGCCTCTACTCTCCAGATTAGGTTCAAAGAAACAAGACAGAATAATGACTGAGCTTTCTGACATTTGTGTACAGCACACATGTATCATGAGGTTGATGAACTGCGCACACAGTTTTCATTACAGTTACAGTTAAACCTTATATCATCAACTTTATGACCAAAACAAAGTTGGATCCATGGCAGACTAGAAAGATTTCAATTTGTAATTTTAACAATATACATTACTCAGTTTAATTCATTCAGAGAGTCAATTCAAATTTACTATACGATCGCCATTCAATTCAATGTGTGGATGATCACAGGCCTAGAAAGGAAACCCCCTCCTCATGAATGCAAATAATTTAACAATTACTTGACAATATTTGGCAGCACCATTTCTGTAGAAATGTTACTTTTGTGCACCAAGAAAGTCATACAATTCATTTGCTATCCTCTATATCAAATGCAAGACTTGTTTTCCCCAAGAAGAGCAAGTTGAAGAGAAATAATACAGCAGCTGAGTGTCTTCATGCATCAATGGGCTACCACTATCAACTTATGCGTTAGATTGCATATTATTGAAACGTTGACAAGTTATACCTATAATAGTGACAACAAACAGTGAGACACATTCAAATAAAAAAAGTTAAACAAGAAAATAATCTGGTTTTGTTTTTCTTCAACAATCTTCGCAAATATTTAATTCGTTTTCAATCACGTGAACATTCTTTCATTCATACCGAGGCGAAAGCATACTTGACAAACAAATTCATGGTGAGATGCAGTGTCAATATCTTTTTTAAAAATTCAGAACAATTTCCAATATAGCACAGACAAACACAATGATGTCGACAATAGCAGACTGGTGTTAGACCAAGGTACCTTTTACATTATTTTGATGCAATATAGTGTATGCTATTTCTCATTTATCTCCATCAAATTTGCTAAATCACAATTACCTATTATTGTGACTCATTTGTGATCAAACAGAGTCAACTGCTCTTTCTACGTGAGTCAACATAGTTCTATCATGCTACTTCTATAAATCCAACACTTGTGATTGTAAGATTGCATATGATATGATACACTTCTAGAACATCTTCACACACACAGATAAAAATAATGTTTCATCTTACATGTGTACCAAAAGAGAATATTATCATCAATTTACATAAGAAAGCAATTATAATATATATGTCCTACTATGTCCAACTAAAGATAACACATAAATTATTCCACCAGTTCCTCTGCTTTTTGCTTGTCTTCTATTCTTTTTGCTCTTTCCTTCAAACGCTTTTCACGTTCATACTCTTTGATCCGGAGAATGCGACTGAAAAAAAATAAATCAAAGAAAAATTCAGAATGTTATTCATTCAGATTTGAAAAATTCCTGATACAGATATATACATTGTTGTCCTTAAAGTTAATAGTAAGAATGCACAGATATAATTTAAATGCAAGGAAGTGAGTCAAATGATTGATTTGCAAATCATATTTTAACAAACTCGACACTGCGAAGGAAAATAAGATGTGAGAAAAAAGAGAAAGATCGTTAAGTATATAAGTATAAGGACAGAGGATGACAATAAAAATTGACATGACTTAAGAACCATTTTTTTATGACATTAAAAAAGTTTTGCTCCCGTTACAAATGTGGAAAAAAACTAAGTCACAACCAAGTTATAATTATAATGACAATAACATTACAGTAATTCAGGACCTTTTACTTTTATAGATAGGAAGCAGATGAATCACACAAAGTTTACAAAGTCAGTCATTTTATCAGAAATCATTTCAATAATATTGCCTCTTTCTTAATAATGATGGAGGTGTGACAGAGTGGTTATGACAGCAGAGTTTCATGCCGAAGATCATGGGCTCGAATCCTATTTCTGTCACCTGTTTTTCTTGGGCAAGAAACTTTACTCCAATTGCCTCACTTGATCCAGGAGTAGAAATGTGTACTGGCTTACAGCGTTTCGGCTCTAAGGGCCTCAAGGCTCTTAAGGACTTACGTAATAATTATGGCACATTCAGAGACGATAATGCCGAAATATTTGAGCAGCTGAAACCATCTTAGGTAACACTTTTGGATTAATATGATTTAACTAAGAGCAATAATCTTTTTTTTTAAACTAACTCTATGCATTAATAATTTTTCCTGTGGTAAGACTTACTCGTCCATTTGGCAGTGTTCCCAGGCATGCATATGATGGGAACAGTATTTTCTAACTCTTGGGAAGTGTTCATCTCTGCACTTCATCAACTCCATAAAGTAGTCCACACAATAGTCTCGTCTCTTTAATGGGATATTGGCAAGGTCTAGTTCTTCGCGGGTTGTATGAATTGCTGAAAGAAAGTTTGAAAGATAAAACAGGATTAACTTTAATAATATTTCCATATTGATCTTGAAGACATCATCATGGGAATGGGAGAAAAATAATGAAGCATAGATAGCGAGGTGGGGGTTGCAGGTGTTTTTTGGGTTGTTCTTTTTCTTTTTTTCTTTAACTTTAGCTCACTGATACTAAACAACTATCAGTGTTGAAATCAGCTCCATATGGAGCCTTAGATGCTAAAAGGCTCTGACAAGAAGATGCCTTAATGTATTGCTGGACACAGAGCTAGGATCTATGGATTAATAGCTTAAGACAAGCAAGTGATCAGCTTACACCTGTGTGTGTCAATAATACTTTCTTGGAACCATTAGTAATACAATGTTCAGAAATATTAATCAGATAAAGCATCAGCGTGTCTGCCACTCATAATGTATGAAATCTACTTTCTTTCTTTATCAATAGGCTACCTACTGTACCTTTCAGCATCAAGTTTTTTTAGATTTGCATATTTCAATTTTGTGTCGTGAATATGAATACAATCAGCAATATTGAAACATCATGCGCCGTAAAGCCCCTTTATACTACTATTACTACCACCTCCACCAACAGTTACTGAAATCATGTAACTCTTTTACTATGAGGCAAAATTATATCCTAAATAAACTTCATTTTGAAGAAAGTGTGAAGACAGGAAAGCAATCATGACTTCTACACATATCTATCTGCCTACCGCAAACAAATTTTATGAGAAGGTACAGTAGGTACTTTCCTCATAGAAAATTGCATTTTTAAATCAAAACACAATTTTTGGGTTGTGTAAATTAAAAAATTGAGTCGGCCTCCATGATCATGTATTGATGACACTGTACCAAATGATGATATGAGGACCCATTATTATAAGTTTAGGCTAAAGATAGGTATGACCTGATATGTTGTAAGGATTAATTAGTGTAAGGGGGGATACTCCCACTACTAACTACTGGCAGAACATAGTTGTCATCTTGTAACTTGGTGGCAATTGACAATGACACTTCCAAATTTAAAATGTAAAAGTAAAAGGGAGTTCAATTTAGGCGTAGGTTACAAATAATAGGAATGTCATTTTTCTTGATCGTCTTTTCATAATCAAAGTCAAAGGTTATATATTTTGGGCACAAACTGCTGCCAAATAAAAATAGTTCAGTTGTAGTTGTAGAGTAGAAGTAGGCTCTATCTTGGCATGGCCAATATATATACGACTACTATTACTATTACTATTACTATTATGACAATGACTGGTCATTGGAACGACGATGGAATGACGGTCTACAAAATCAGTCACCAGTGTGGTGTCTCACTCTCACTGGATTTTGTCAGTGGAGTAGAAAAACACGGGAAAATGGTAGGCTTATACTTATAGCTTCAAATCAAGACAAGTAACAAAACAAAAGAACGTTTCGGGTCTCCCCGAACTACAAAAAACACAAAACACAATGGCTCAAAAAGTCAGAAAAAAGTATAGTCTGTGCGGTCTTGTTTTGTTACTTGTCTTGACATGAAGCTATACCATTTTCCCGTGTTTTTCATACCTTCCATTTGGATTTTTAGCTTCTGGCAGCCCTCATTCCTCTCAGGAGGTCACGTGAGTCTGTCGAGACTACACATTGTGTTTTTAAACACGTCATCAGACAACAGTCCATTACAATATTTGTGAAGGTAAAAAAAAAGAAACTATTTTAAGAATGCCAACTCTAAAAGGATTTTTAGCTTCACGCAGTCCTCATTCCTTCTTAAATTTATAACACTAACACTGTGACTGCCCCGGCTCACATCAATGCTAGAATCAACAACCCTCATACTTTCAAATCTAAGTTATAATTATTATAAATGTTAAGTGACTGCGTTAAAAGCCGTTTGGTATAACTTTATGTTAATATTAGTGTCGTTGCTAAAATTTTACAATATCAATGATCAATATAATGAGCTCGGAGAGGAGAAGTTTTGTTTGTTTGTATTTTGTTTCTTTTTCGTTAGTTGGGTTCATAAACAAACTAAACGCTTTTATAATACTCAATGTTATTCGAGAAAGATTATTGCAATGCAAATACTCAACACCGAACACGTGTTTTTACAAACACAAACGTTTACTCCAAATTAATGAATTGGTTGTGAAAACACGTGCCACATTGCGCCCATGGAAATAGCTATTGTTTGCGTGTGCTATTACTACTGTATATCCGTTTTGGGCCGATGAAATACGACGGATGGAATAGATCAAAGGAATTTTTGCCGCTGTCGAAAAAACACAAATGTTACAAAATACATGTACTATCTACTCATTTCAGATTTGTAATGACATTACAAATCTAAGACCGCATGCAAAATCACATGGCTAATAATTATAGTGATTTGAAAATAAAGATAAATTTGTGATTATGCAGTCCGTGTCCCCACACAGGTACAGACTCGCCACATACTAAATACGATTTATCCCACAGCAGGCCGTGTCAAAAATATGTCATTCAATATCCTTCTAATTTCTAAACTGCCCGAGGAGAATACAGTAGAGCACCAGGTGAGGGCGCATACTGATACTGATACTAGTATTCAGACAAATATCGGGTGAAATATACAAATGGAGCTGAACTTTGGAGCTCTATATATAACTCTAAAAATGATTAATGGAATCACTATTAATTTTACATATTATGATAATCTAAAACTTAATCATAAATTTGTCCACATAAGGCTGACGACAAAATAACAAAGTTATACATTTTGTATTTGTAATAATAAGAATTATTACCAAGGTAAAATTGCGCCATGCAAAGACAAGCAACGTTTCGGCCAAAGGCTTTCGTCAAGCGACAACACAAAGGGACAGTGACACTAACAATTCAAAAGACAGCGTGGGGCAATGCCTCTACGAAACAAACCAAACAAACAAAAACTAAAAACTAAAACAAACACTCAGCACCAAAGGTTTAAACTACAATAAACTATCTATGTATTCTATGCTAAAATAAATAAAGAAGGAAAATAAAAAATAAAATAAAAATTCAATTGAGCCCCCGGCTAGATGAATAACACTTCAAAGTCTTTTTTTGCACACCAATATGAATGTGTGCCTTTTCATCGATGAACACAATATTATTAACATCATCAACTATAATCCGGTCTAAAAGCTCTAAATCAAATTATTTTGCAATGCTGCGACGAATTGATCAATAGCCGACAAGAAAGTCCATATTGACGTGGAAATAATGACTCCGAATTGTTATTCAGCTAAACTATGGAGGCTCAACAGACCACATAGAACAACAATCTTTGCATGGCACGATTTGTTCTTTTAATGATATTTAATTTTTTACAAGCGTCATTAATTCATAAAAAAAAATCATATCATTGATGGTTATTTTGTCAGCGGTAGACTATGTGGTTTACACACATGTGATTAGGTTTTTGTTGTTCTTGCCATATATAAAATTAATAGTGATTCCATTGATAGCTTTTAAAGTTACGGAGCTCCAAAGTTCGGCTCCATTTGTATGCCTCCTTCTATATATCTTATGCTCGTACTGTAATTCATCCGCTCCTGAGTCAAGTGAGAAAATCGTGTGAAGTCTTTCCAAAGGACTCAATGTCAAACCTAGTCCTGCTACGATTCGACCCCGAGTTCGACTGCCGATTTCGGCATCTCTGGGAAAATCGTGGAAATGTGTGACCACGAGTAATGAAATGGATTACATTATATCAATTACAATTTTACTTAATTGACTTTTCCTCCTCCATATTATCTCTCTAATTATTAGTAATATGACGAGTTATTTTATCAATATTTTCCCTGCAGTCTGACCTTTTATCCCTACCTGAGAATTACTGAAAATATTATGACATGTGTGTTCAAATTGTATGCTCATTTGATCGGTAAATCCCCATTTCTTCAAGGTTATCTTGTGCCGTATTTCCAAAAATTAGAAAGACATTATATATTTTCAAAATAAATGTTTTCAACAATTGTAATAATATATAGTGAGTGGCGAATGGAGCCAATGGTGTGAGTTTCCTTTCTGGGAGCCTAGCGTTAAATTACCATTACTCCGATGATATTCAGTGCACCCTTCTTCTTTTGTTTTTCTCCCTTTCCTCCTCCTTTCCTTCTTCATTTTTTTCTTCTTCTTTTCCATGGATTATTAAAAAAGAAATTGAAGATTGCATTGTGCAGTTTATATTTAACGTCTTATTCGAAAAATTGCATTTGATTAATAATAATAGCCATGGTAAAACTTTGCGATATGCAAAAACGGGAAACATAAACTCAATATTCGACGTATAGACTTTCATATGTCGAACTGAACACATGGCTCTCAGACCTAGATAATCTGTTTTCGCAAGTTTGTGAATGCTTTTTGTAAATTGTTTGTTAGCTGAAGAAGTGGAGCCCCCAAAACGTTATTGTAATTGATAATTGTTTTACACTTGAAGTTGAAGCCATGCCATTAGCTACCTGTTTTTGCAATCCTTTTCTTCGCATCGACCGACCTCCACAATATGAACACAGAATTTAAAAAAACCCAACAATTATTAAAAATGAATAATGATAAGTGAACAAATAAATAATGAAAGCTTTTCTGATCATCTAATTTGCAAGTAGCATTAGTACAGTTATGGGCATGCCTTGTGCTAAGGGTAGGCACGTAGCAATTGTAACATTAATTTCAGTTTGATGTGACCTCACATTTTGCTAGACGCGACTCATTGAAATTTTCGAACAATAAGAGCTCTACAAAAACAGGTGGGACTCTTCTGTTGAAAGATAGAATACGAAAAGTATACAAAACAAAGACCAATCCCCAAACTTTCAACTGTTGACAATTATTCATACCGTGTGAATTTGAGATAAATCTTTCATCTGCATTGTAAAGGTGAGCACAAGTAATTGTTACCGTCTGTTACTGTTGATTTGTTATAATGAATATTCATTTAATTCTTATTATTCATATTAATTATTATAATTAACATTCCTCTTACTCTTCTTACTCTTTCTTCTTACTCGACTCTTACTCTTACTCTTACTACACTCTTCTTACTCTCCCAAACTCTAATTTATTATAATTTGTCTCGGTGTCTTTAAAAGTAGTCTTGATACTGATACTACTGCTAACCCCTAGCCTACTCATCATAGTTTATAATCTATATTGACGTCTCGATACTTTAGTAAAGTTATTCTTCTTGGCGTCCAGCCTACCTTTGCTTGTATTTTGTACAAGTTCAAATTGAGAATTATTCATGCCGATGACTCAACAAGGGATCAACAATCAAAACAAACTTACTACCGTGTGTTTGTAGTACTGTAGAATATCAAACTCAAACCTCTTTGGATTGCAATTTGTGGTCCTTTCACTAGGCTAAGGCTAGTCAAATTAATATTTGTATTAATAGTATTATTAGTAGTATTAGTTAGGAATTAGAATTAGATTATAACCTGTTACTATTATAATTTTATTATTATTATTATTTTATTATTATTATTATTATTATTATTATTATTAATAATATTATTATTATTAATATCTAGACGTCTATCTATATACAAATAATATGTGAGGCAATGAGTATCCTGTCTTGAATCAAATACGTGCAGTTGCATTACAATAATTTTTTAATTCTTCATGACAATCCATCTTCAGTTTTGTTTGGCCTCTAAATATTTCAATATGGCCCACTGTGAAAGACCTATAAAATGATATATCTTATATATATAGTTTAATGTCAGATTCTGTGTTTCTGGTTACAAAAACCTACTGTATGATGACATTCCTGCCTTTAGAACCCCCTGTATGACATTCCTGCCTTTAGGATAACCTCCTGAGCAATCACCTAATTCATCCTTGTCTAGTATCGTAGAGAAACATTTTTATATGGTGCTTTTGAAACCATTCTCCAGTGCAGTCAGTTATCATTTATAATTGCAAGCTCTTATGACCAGTTGCTGTTTTCCTGTGGTCCATTAGAAAAAGAAAATATTATAGTTGCAAGGCCAATGGCCAATGCTGTAACTGGCTTATGTTGGGTCAGGTCTTGCTCTTTCCCATAGTTCCACAATATATCATTTTTGTGAGGTCTCCAAAGCCTCTGTCTGATAGCAAATTGTAAAATAAAATGATAAGGCATGCGTTAGAAAAAAAATGGTTTTGAAAGGTGAACATTGAAGAGGCCGAAGAAGACAAAAGACAAGAGGTGCAAGGGGAAGAAAAGAGAGTACTTTCTTTTATTTATATTTAGAGGGTATTGAAGAGACAAGAAAACAAACGAAATGATGGATTGAAAGGAATCTCCCATTTCATGTACAGTGCAATTTCCGGATAACAACATCGCCAGGGACCGGAAAATTATGTCGTTATCCAGGGGTGTCGTTAATCCGAGGTTTTCAAGATGGCGGAAAAAGGGGGTGTGGTGAGATCTGTGAATATAACGATGCGATGTTCGGACCAGTGCCTGTGATAAGACACGTCCCAACCACGTTAGAATGTGTATTTTTCCTGTTGACAAAGTGTTTAATAGTTACGCTGTCACTCTGATGTGTATTTTTATTGGCTAAGAGTACGAGATAATGCTGGTCTGAAACAAGGTTGCCTATTTCGCTTGATTTTTTAAATCAAATGATGGTGTCAACTTCCTATTATCGCTATATCAATGTCGCTAAACAGGGGTTTTACTAAAAATCTATGTCGCTATCCAGGGGTTGTCGTTATTCAAGGGTGTCGTTATCCAGAAGTTGCACTGTATATTTTGATGAAAATTTCACATCCATATTATACTCAAAATGTGACTGCCGAGTCTTACAAGGGATGGGTGAACACCCATTCTACTTTTATTGATTAAATGTTGTTTTATGTTGATAGCCTGACTGAGTGGCATAATTTAGGCACAATGAGGGTTTTCATTACCTCCGAGCTGTAAATTCTCCTTCCATATTTATTAACATTTCCGACTCTTGAATTAAGCCATGATTTGTGGTGATGGATGGAATCTACATTGTGTAACTTTCTTTTCTTTCATTTTTTTTATCTGGCTATGTATGAAGGTGCCTTGTGACACTTTTTTGAGGCCAGACATGAGATAATGTCTCAATACAACAAGACAGTTCAAAGCAGACAAAAGATCCAGGGGTAGATAGATCAAGCAAGTGGTTTAAATTACCCTCAAGATGATTGATGTTATATCATAAAGGCAGATATTGATACATTTTATAATGATGATATACATTACGGTTTATCATTCCGTCTATAGGTTGTAATTTGATAACAAGCTTGGTAATAGATGGAGGAAACACCCAGTACCATCTATCAGAATACTATCATAATATATACTTTTACCATTCATTTTTGTATCCCAGATGATGTATCTGTCACTTCTTCTTTCTTCCTTTATCTTACTCTTAACATTTCTCTCGCTTTTTTTTTCTTCTATCATTATCCTCTCTCTCTCTCTCTCTCTCTCTCTCTCTCTCTCTCTCTCTCTCTCTCTCTCTCTCTCTCTCTCTCT
>JARFNW010142758.1:0-10214 GCA_031763155.1 Dirona albolineata | reverse complement strand
GCGGCTGAGGCCTGGGT
This sequence comes from Dirona albolineata, assembly GCA_031763155.1. Taxonomy (NCBI): domain Eukaryota; kingdom Metazoa; phylum Mollusca; class Gastropoda; order Nudibranchia; family Dironidae; genus Dirona; species Dirona albolineata. Next base: position 10,197 of record JARFNW010142758.1, on the reverse strand, counting down.
TATTCTGGTCTACCCTCGGAATAGACCCTAAAGACATACCCCCCCCCCCCCCCCCGATGAATAAAGGGAATTTTATTTATTTATTTTACATTGTTAGCGTTGCACTGCGGCTGACGTTTTTTTTCAAAATAAACACTAACGACAAAGTGCCCTTGTGAAAAAAAAAAAAAAGAAATATTTTTCTAAAGATAGGAACCGTGTGCGCTTCGGTGTTGTACCTAGTGATACCACACATTCATTGAATATGAATTATGATATAGAAATAATTATGGCCGGTCGGACTTACGACATTTCGCACCCTAGTTTTCCGACGTGGATATCTCGGCGACTTCTCGGATTTTCCGTGTTATGTAGTTATTTCCAACTGAGTCTACCACAGACCATTGGCATTCGACGATCCAGAAAGAATTTTATACTACAGCAAAAGTCAGTCCGACCTATCGTGATATACAAACACTATCAGATATCCCACACCATCGACCTCGGAGGCATACAACATCCAGGCCAAAGTGCGCACCTTTTTTAAAATTTCTCCTGACGACACAACACTAACTAAATAATATGACACAGGACCAGCGCCCAGTCATCACAGTCCGTACGCAAACAGTCAGCACGTTTTGACGTCATTCAATATTGAATTTTACACACAAGATGTGACCTCATTATTGTGACTCATTGAGTGCACTAATTAATGTCTTATTCTCCATCTCTTTACTTGCAGATCACGTCTCTCCTGTATTTTCGCAGGTCTAAAATTTTCCAAAAACCGCACATAAAAGATTAGTTAAAAGTTAAAGGCATGTAGGGATATTTTGAAACATATCATTCTAATGTGCAGGGGTGTAACTGGCAAACGAAAGTAAATAAATACACCTGCAAGATCAAAGTAAGATAGACTAGAGAGTCTGAATATGAAAAAGCAAAAAGTCTAAAATCAGGCAAAGCAAAAAGTCTGAAAAAATGACACCCTTGTAATGTAGCAGCCTCCAGGTGATTTGTTCCATAGTCGGATTGTCCATGGAAAGAACAACTGCTGGTGTATCTGAAGCTTTGATTTTATAAATGAATAAATTCCCTTTATTCATCCCAAGGGGAAATTTATCTTTAGAATCTATTCTGAGAGTAGACCGGAATAACCAAGGTGTCAGCCGCAGTGCAGCACCGCAAAGTGGGATCACGGTCTTGAGAAAAAAATCCAGTGCTTCCATCGGGATTTGAACCTGTGACCTCTTGAACAAAAGGCGAGTGACTTAACCACTGCGTCACCAGCTCTTGGACTTGGAGTGCCTGACCAGTGAACGTGAGGTCTATGTATACACCCCAGCCCTTGGTATCCCTTGGTAACAATATCAGGGGATATGACAACAAACCCATACCTCTTTCCCTGGTACAAGACGTCATGGAATTGGAACAGAGCGATGGCAGAGTGGAGAGCAGTTCTCACAGTGGCTAAGTCACAGGCCTTTGATTCAAGGGGTCACAGGTTCGAATCCCAACAATGGAAAGAAAAACCCCATGACGCAATGCTATCCCTACCACTACCAAAAAAAGGGAACAATCTACTATTTTTCTACTGCGAGCTGGACACTCTTAACTACCACATGAACGAGACCATATGGACCAGTGAGGCCCTTCTGCTGCAAAAATTAGCGGGAACTAAGGACCAACTCCAGCAGACGACAGCGTTTGTGGATATGACAGGAATAAAGACATCAAAAGTGAAGAAGAAGAAGAATCCCAGTGGAAGTGAAAGTATTGTTATTGTCTCAAGACCTTGATCCCACTTAATGGCACTGCACTGCGGCTAACGCTTGGGTGAATCCAATCTACCCTTGGAATAGACCCTAAAGACAAATTCCAACAATATTAATCAATAATGAAATTATTTGCTAACTGGCGCTTGTGTCCTTAGGTAAGACTCTTTTACTTGCTGATCTCTTCCCATCGGAATTCCGAGGTCTCCTCCATTGTCCTTGTCCAAAAAATGCATCCGTATGCGTCTAACAGACAGTGTGTGATGCAATAAGTTTCGAGTGTTTCATTGTCTTCCCAAGACAACTGTGCTACTGTAAAGCGTTAAGAGCATGGTGATGATCGTGAGTATGTGCGATACATATGACATTTATTATCATTGCTCAAAATTTGACACCCCCCCCCCCAAATACAGGAATACAAATTATCAGCCAAATACAATATAAATAATCTAGTTGTAACAAAGGCAAAAGATGTGCCAATGAAGTAGCTGTGCTGATAACCTGGTCTCCTTCCAAGGCATAGCCTGACCTCTTACTTCCTATCTCAAGGATTCATATTCAGGTCAACCTCAATCCGATAAAAGTGACAAAACTTCACAACTTCAATGACCCAAATCATAAACATAAAATAACAAACCTCTTAACTTTATCAATTGCGGCACACACACACATTCACTATTTACAACTTGAACAAACAAAAAATTAAGCCGAATCAGATTGACTGTCACATATGGCAGTAAAAATATATTAAAAAAAGTTCTGACGATAATGTCAGAGAAAGTATTCTTATCTCTAAAATAAAATTGAGTTGTTCATTCAATAATAACAATAATAATGATAACAACTAACAATTCTCTCATTCGGAGCAGAGGATAATGGTATAGCTTCAAGTATAAAACGACTAACAAAAAAATAGAATGTATCAGGTCTCCCCTTCATCAGCTAACAAACATAACCACAACTCATTGAGGTTATTTTATTTTCGTTTTTTGTTCAATCACAAGTTGGCATTTTCTTAATTTTGTTTGTTCATTTTGGTATGGTTTAGAGTTCTGTGCCATGATTCAGTCGCCGTAAGTTTATGACGGGCAGTAACTTCAGGGAACTAGAAAGTACACAAGCAGCCTATACAACTTAACGCACAAGTGCAGCAAGGTAATTATATGGGACAGACGTTCCTCACAACAAATGGCGGAAAATTCACATTTGATCACCAGGGTAGATGAACCGAGATCCCTGGCATGTCAGGCAGATATTCAACAGACCTTATTTTCAGAATAAGATTATCGAATCTAATATAATGTAAATAATGATAGTGCCGGTAATAAATGCTTTATTGGTTAAACGTGGTGGTCATGGATATATATACTCTCAGCCAAGATTTAGAAGTGAGTTAAATAGAGCTGGTTTTCATGGGTCCAAGAGCAGTCTTATCAAACAATAAATCTTTATATACATATCATTATCAAAAAAATATCAGTGATAAAAACTAGGATTTCAATTGAGAAGTGTGGATGAACTCAGGTGTGTTGAGAGAGAGTGGTGACGAGTCACATACAGATAGAGATGACAACAAACACAGGGCTAACACAGGAATAAGGTTGTGTTACAATTGAGTTTTGTACGTTCTCACCAGCAGTGTTTGAAATAATTTACATCATATTATGATAACCTTAAATCGCTATAATTTGATTAATTAATTAACTCTTTATAATTTATTAACCCAATGATTCTCATGGGAAAGACTTGTAATCACGTTCTTTACGTCTTTGCAGTAAAACGGTAAATAACGTTCTTCTAGCCCCATCAAAAACAATATTTTACTTTATAATTAAATATAAAGCCAGTTGTTAATGTTTAATCATTTCGGTGATCCCCTTCTACAACTTACACAAACATATAAATAAAAAACTCAAAGACCAGTGCTGGGATAACCAGGAAGAAGAATGACATCCCCCCCCCCCCCCCATTTTTTTCCGAAAAACAATATAAAGACAAATGTTTATAATAAGTGTAGGCCTACCTAATTAATGAAGTATATTATTAATATTATTAGCCAGGACGAAGAATGACAACAATCCCCCCCCCCCCCCCACCTTCTCATTTTTTTCCCTTTAAAATATATAAAAACAAAATTGTAAGATGTGAGTATAATATATTATATATATCTACACTACTTAACTACTCTACTTCTACTAACTACTACTAATACTAATAATAATAATAATAATACAACACTAGACTACTTAATACTAGATATACTAGACTAATTCTGTGTATACAAAAAGATAAAAATAACAGAAATGACAAGACATGCGCAAAGACACATTATTAGAACGCACGTCTTTTTTAATCGTAAGCCAGATCAAGTGCACAAGTGTGGATATCATATCATTACAGAATGTGTCATGAGTCATGAAGGAATAATGAATGGGAAAGTTGTTGACTTCTTCAGTCAAACAAGTTTACGAAGAAAACAATCCGAAAGAAAGTATTTCCACTCACCAAAGTCTAGGGATCGGGCCAGCAATGAACAGTTACCACAAAACACAGCTGTTTTAGCATTGATATTAGCACTGGCACAGAAAAATTGTAATTTGTCCCTGTACAATAGAGAATAGGATTTTAGGCGGCTTACCTGCAAAATCTTTTAAGTGGGTCGGCTAGCTTGAGATAGCTGAGAAACTTCACAAGAAGGTGAGCGAGTGGGCGGCTGCCAGAGCGAATGCCAGAGAAATGAGAAGGTTGACTGCCAGATCATATAGATTAGCCGAAACTAACTTTAACCGAACACACTCACAATAAAAAGGAGCTTAGTGAACATAATACAATTTGTTAAAGGACAAGTTAGCGGCAAGCGTGGGGGACAATGATAGACAATAATTATCCACAATGAAAGATGAATATTATGACGATTACCTGGAATTGAAAATGAACTTTCTAGTCTACAGGTGCGAAAATGCGCCTATAATTTCCTTCCTCACCGTTTCACATTGTATTCCCACCATGAATCACCCAATGCATTACATTTTAAAAAGGAACAGAAGACAGTAAATATAATTTCCTTGGACCACAAAAGCATTCTTTCTTTAGAAAAACACCCATATCGAGAAAATTCCAAATTTTATGATTTGATTTTTGAAGAAAGCCAATCTGGCAATCCCGAAAATGCATAATACCGAGTATTTTTATCTCCCATGCAACAAGAACCAAGACATACTTCATGGCCATGGCCTTGCGTCACCTTTGATAAAGATAATAAATAATAATATCTAGTAATAATGAATATTAGAATTGGAGTATAAATGATAAAGATGGTGATAATCAGTTTGCACACAGTAACACTAGCACTGGATAGACCTATATCAAAGTATTATTATTATTTCTTTTAAGATTTATTAAGATTTTTGTTAAATACACGATTTAGCCCTGTCTTTCGTGATTCTGTGTATTTGTTTTGTCTGTCGCATCGCAATGAACCTAGACTAGTGGGAACGGAGATGACCGGCCGAGGCTAGACCAAAGAGGGAGGCATAGGCCTACGTTGACACGAGGATGTAAATAATATGCTGCAAGTAGTTGACAGATGAAAACAGCAACGTTTTGACAATAGAACCTTTGTCAAGCGACGAACAAATAAACAAGTTCAGGTATTATTCACGTTTAGTCTTAAGTCATAGTCATAGGTAAAATCAAAATTTATAATATTATACTAGAGTCTAGAGGGTCTACAGCAAATTGATACATACAGAAATATGTTGAATTCCATAGCAATACGTGAAAAACAATGGTGGTAAGGTATTTCAATCTTATTTTAACCAGGCCAGTAGATGACTCGTATGGTAGACTGAGAACTGACAAATTCAGTGAACGAAGGAATGAGGGCTGCCAGAAGCTAATTTAAAATTTAAAAAATGAGGTATGCAAAAAAAAAAAAAGAAAAGGGTGAAAATTGTATTGCTCGAAGTTCAAAACAAATAACAATACAAAGAATGTTTCGGGTCTCCCCTTCATCAAGCACAGAAAACATAAAATACATAGCAAATTCAGTCAACACCGATGCCTTATCGTTGGCAGTACATGTACAAGGTATGCGGTGTCTGCTTCCTCACTGCATGTCAATTGTCATGCACAAAGTGGACTTAACACAATCTTCAGTTTCTTAAAAATAAAGATGTGTTTAAAATCCGTATCCCCGTAAACGATACAGGCCGTGTCGTGTCATTCGATATCCTTCTCAACTCCCAGAGGTAGTGGGCTTGTTTGCTGTTCACGGCCAGGCGAAGTTGCCGTGGCAGGCATGGGTTCGATTTCCCCGGTCGACGCAAATCATTTTTCTATTTTTTGTTCTTGTCTCTCACTGGCACTGTTGTTACATTATCCCACTCTTATCATCTGTCTACTCCCAAAGGGACCCTGCAGTAGATTTCAGCCCATCCATCTCGACATAGGCCTACTAACATACTGACAATATCCTCTGACGTACAGTATATTATATCATATTTCAAACAGTGACTCAGTGACGATTAATTTGATTGAACCAATACAACACATTATATTATAATAAACATCGATAATAAATAAATAAATTTGTCAAACTTGGTAATTATGTCATGTATCTGATCTTGCTCTTTGACTTTTTCTGGTTCTACATGACTTTTCTACAATGCTGAAATAAAAAAAGAATAAAAATGAGAATAAGATTGACTATATTTTGTCCTCTAGTGCATTTTATATTTAAGATTTTTTAAAAATAAAAAGGCCAGAATGACCCAGGCGTTAGCCGCAGTGCAGCTCCGCAAAGTGGGATCAAGGTCTTGAGAAAAATGCCAGTGCTTCCACCGTGATTTGAACCCGCGACCTCTTGAACCAAAGGCGAATGGCTTAGCCACTGCGTCACATGCTCACCCAAAAGCGTGTGGAGGATGACTCATCACAAATGGATATAATTAAATATTCAGGTGAGAATCCAAGCGCGGACCAAGAAACAGGACCAGACGTGAGCACAGCCATCTTTCTGGGCACGTTTCCAGGTACGCACCAAGACCAGGTGATACCCGCGTCCGACATTGGAATAGGTGAAAACCGTTGGATGGGTTTTTCATTTCCCAGGGGTCGTTTTTTTTAAAAATCGGTAATTCCCGAAAAGCAAGGTCAAGAAAATCTTCTAAAATCGTGACCTTGTTTTTTAGAATATTACCGATAAACAAATAATCTCATCATCATCATTTTCTGACAGCACCCAGAGGAGAAACATCCACTTCATGTGCTTTAAGAGCACCCATGCGCGGGGCTTTGTCGTGGATTTCTTTGGAAGTGATGAATGGCCTGGATCATGATTATATTTTAATGCTTGTGAACTCCTAGTCTTAGTCACGAACAGATAAAGCCGAAAACGCCACGTGAACTCCAAAGATGGCCCTAATACGGCTCTCCAAATCATTAAGGATGACTTGAAATTTGATGATACTGAATTGTTCAAACACGTCTTATTCCGCTCGTCTAGAATCAACAACAAAATTATAATGGCGGTAATTGAATGGAGGTTTTCAAATTATTTGCTCATGAAGACTCCTTGATGTAACTCAGAATATAATACCAACTTGTCAAAGAGATTCTACCTTTATTTATATAATATAGTTGTTTCTTGCGTTGTTCCCCACAAAGGATGTTTACGTTTGTAAAATATATATCACTATCACCCCTATCCCCATTTCACCCACACACAAACAAATAGAGAGAAGAAGAAAAAGCACACAAACAAGAAGATAAAACAAAAACAAAATCAAACAAAGAAACAGGCAAAAACAAAACAAAAAGAAATAGAAAATAAGACGAAGAAGATAATGGTGTGGCTTCAAGTTCAATTCTAAGATAACAGATGAAATTAAGAGTTTGTGTTTTGTGTTTTCTGTGTTTGTTAGCTGACGAAGGAGAAACCCGAAACGTTCTATAATTTCATGATGGTACTGTTAATGATGATACTGGTGGTACTCGTTTCAAGCACACATTTTGCATTGACTGAGATAGCAAGGTTAAATATAAATACAAACATGTTGCATTGTCTGTTGTCACTCTTTTTATGGAAATCTTGAGATACCATCGGTACACGCACACATGGTGCATTGTCTGTTGTCACATTGTTTATGGTAATTTTGAGATACCATCGCTAAGTACACAGTTGTTGCATTGTCTGTTGTCACACTGTCTGTGGTGGATAGGTGTGATTGAGATGTCAATTTCCATTCGATGATTCAGGGGCGGCACAGATGGGGAAGACAGTGGCAAAGGCAGCCTTGTAACGGCTGGAAATGCGGATGTAGAAAAAGAAGTTGATGGAAGAATTGATGGCAGAAAACAAGGTTCGGACGATGTAGACCAGAAAGAAAAGATTCACGTTGACACCCGAGTGGTGCATCCCCGGGATGACCAGCATGACGATGGCCGAGAAGTGTGTGATGGACAGACACACCAGGTACACACCTGTAACGGTCGTCACCGATTTGACCAGGTCAACATCCTTGGAGGACAGAGTTGGCTTGTCCGAGTGTTTGACCACCGAGTGGGTGGCATTGCTCTGTCTCCATTTCTTGATATGAATGAGTTTCCGAGACATGATGACCGTGTTGACCACCACGATGACCATGGCTAGAGACGACAGGATTGGGCCCGATACGGTGTTGTGGACGTACGACAAATAGTCCCTGGCAAAGGCGGAGTCTTCTACGTGGGGGATGCTCTGGTTGAGGTGCGGACTGATTTCCCAAACTAACAAGGTGTTCGCGGAGTAGATCAGTTGGAGGGCGAAGAAAAACACCAACGTGGATGCGATGAAGATGGTTGTTAGCTTTGGTCTGAAGAACAGCTTGACCTTTTAAAGAGTGTAGAAAATAATAAATGAATATGGAGCGGGGTACTTAAAATCTTGATCCATATACTTTTCAACTCTGTATCAGGCCATGTGTACTTGTGGGGCATAGACTTGCACTTAAACGTTTTACCTGGGTCTGCGCTCATCGATGCCTTCTGTCCTCGGCCAGACACAGAGTTAGTCCCTACCCTTTTTTTTATTCACAGTACTATGGGGAATAGATAACAAACAAACCACATGTCGTTTGAAACCATAATTCATGTTCGATATCAAACTGATACCAATTAGAGACACCATTCACGTGTTAAAGTTAACATATTGGTATTTGGCAGTGAAGGGTCTAAGCTTTCTTTCTCTCTCATTTCCTTCCTGCCTTTCGGTGTAAGGTTAAGTGCGGACGAACTTTCGCCATTGCTCTATAACCAGAGTCTTCCTCTTTGCATCCAAATAGCTACACCCCCTCTTTTCTATCACCTCTGATATTAATAATAATAATAAATGGCATTTATATAGCGCTTATCCACAATCATTACCATGCTCTAAGCCCCGGGTAAGCAACGAAACTCTCAACACGTAATACGCCACATGCTGCCTTTTAGGCGCGAATACAATTTTTGGGCAAGGACAACCGATACAACCGATATTGTTTCTTGCCATACTTTCTTTGGTCTATCTCTTGGTAATTTACCTTGTTCCCTACATTCTAGGTCTAAGCAAGAATAGAAAACATATTCACGAAAGGAGTGACGGCATAGCTTAGATAGTAGCGAGTCGGCAGTTATGCTGTTGTCGGCAAGGCTGTATTGCTGTGGCAGGCATTGGTTCGATCCCCCTTTTCGTCAATCTTTCTTTTTCTCTTTTCTTTCTCTTTTTTTGGGGGGGGGGGAGGGAGGGAGGGTGTCATTTTGTCTCTCACTGGCATCGTAATATGTCCCCACAATCATTATTCTTCTTACCTTTAGAGGCTTGACCACGCAAAAGGCTCTTTCTGTGGACAGGTACACCGTGACCCAACTACTGGCGTTGTTGAAGACGAAAAGCTGTCGACCGATGACGGTTGCATAGGCCTGGCATATGACTGTCCGTGCCACCATCATGCCATCCACGAACCCCACCAGGAAACACAACGCGTACGGGAGGGAGAAGAGACAGCCGAACAGGTCGAAGACGGAAAGGGAGAGAAGTCCTATGTTCGTGTTGTTGTTGGAGACGCCTTGTTCCACAAAGACCCGGATGTTAATGATGTTGGTGATGATCCCAAGGAGGGCAAAGGTCAGGATGAACATCTCGATCACCATGTTGGCGGTTCCCAACACCTCATCGTCTATGAGACCGTGCTCTGGTTTGTCCACGTTTTCACCCGGGGTGGATGAATCATAATAGTAATAGTAGGAGGTGGTGTTTGAATTCATTTTGATTTCAAGCGATCTCTTCAAAAAAATTGATAACAATAATAATGATGATAATGATAATAAAAATAATAATACTAACGATTAGGATCCAACCATGGCTCTAAAATCGGAAAAAGACCTGGAATATTTAAGAGCGGCAGCTCAAAACCGCGAAGGGTGG
>JARFNW010142747.1:0-10218 GCA_031763155.1 Dirona albolineata | reverse complement strand
TCTCTCTCTCTCTCTCTCTCTCTCTCTCTCTCTCTCTCTCTCTCTCTCTCTCTCTCTCTCTCTCTCTCTCTAACACGACCAATGAGTTATATTGATGGACACCACAAGCTCCCCTCTGCCCTAGGTGTCATTTTCTGACTTGTCATCAAATTGACAATTTGTATTACCACACTGTCTAATATTGCTTCAGAATACGACAAAAGTTAACTTACTTTCAATTATAGAAATGTTATTTTGTGTTAACAATACAACAAAAGTTAAGTTACTTAAAATCACATTTTTAAAATGATTTTGTGTAATAAATTATTAACGATTCCTGGAATCTTGCCGTGAGCCTATTACATAAATCCAGATTTTTATATTTCTATTTTTATCACAACCAGTCACAAGTCACATGATAAAATCGTTTACTGATTAATAACAACGGCAATGTCGAATCATATTATTATCATCAGGTCTCATTCGAAGCAAAGCCAAAGCTATTGCAATGCCAATGTTATGGATTGCATTAGCTAGATTTTGAAAGGTAATGACTTTAGGTAGTCTAATGGAAAACGAAAACGAGAGTGGGGTTACGTCAGGTCATTGTTCTCAGTGAGTGTTAGCCACATGACATTGATCATTTTTGTTTCATTGTCAGTCAATAATAGTAATAGTAATAATAGTAATAGGAGTAGGGCAGGAGTAGGGTAGGAGTAGGAGTGCACGATAATAATAATGTCATAATCACCATATAGATATGCCTATCTTCTAGATAGAGGTCTACTTATTTATACTATTATTAGATGTCTTTCTTTTTCCCATCACCTATTCCCTCCTTCCTCCGCCCCATACAAATGCGTTACAAGTGTCTGTCCCTATTTGTTTCATTGTTTGAGGAAGGCCCGTGTCATGGTGAGATGTCACTTGTTTTGTGTTTTTATCATTGTGTTTCTATTTTCGAAGCTATATTTATACAATAAACTACACCCCTTCTTTGTTTAACTACTTTGCCAGACACCTAAGGATAGATGAGAGGTGGAGAGAAACAGACGGGGGTGGGGGGAAGTGAGTTACTGGCAATCAACTGTGATTTAAAAAGACAGGCTACTGATGTGTTCTTCAGAGTCCATTTATCCCCTACTTTTTCTCAATGCAAACATAGACCAATGGACTTTGAATATTTATCCCCCAGTGTAGTGTCATTCAAAGTCTATCTCAACTCTTTTGGGTGTATATTTGTGTTTTTGAATTGGGTGTATATTTGTGTATTTGTATTGGGTGTGTATATATTTCTGTTTCTTTGACGACATTTTTGGGGTTTTTTAGATTTTGATTTGTTGTTTTAAAGATGTGTATTCACATCATTTTATCTTTCTTGTGAACAGCAGTCCATTTGAATGAGTCAACATAATGGCTGAATCAGTTCAAGAAGGGAACATACAGAATGAAGCGAAAAAGGAAATGGAAGACAGCACGTCAATGGGCAGTTTAAAGGAATATGAAAAGCTTGATGTTCTGTTGTCCAAGATCCCCCTAAAAGCTCAGCCTAAATTTCTCACGACTTGTGATCTTGTATTAACTTGTATCGATGCAGACAGCTGGTATATTGTCCTTGGCTCAAATATTGGTCTAGTCTTTGTCTTTTCACGTGAGGACAATTCAATTCACCGAATCAAGGTCACAGTGAGTATCTTTCTTTTCATTTCTTTGTTTTAAAAATGATCTTTAGAATACATTTGCTCTATTTCGGTACATTTTACTTTCAACATTACCACTTAAAACAAAATTGATAGTTTTAACATGTCTTGACTACAAAGCCTGTTCTAGTATTCAATTTTTTAACCTTTCCAAAGTCTTAGTTAGAGTTAGAGTTAGAGGATGTTGAAAAGTTTAGAAAATTCATGACACATTATAGAAAGATATTATCATCGATAGAGAGATACTAGTAATGTTTTTCTCAATTTGTGTGCAGTTAACTATTGTTTGTTTTAATTTGTGACAAATAATTAGATTTTAATTGAGTTCATCAGCGTAACAGACATCAAAGAATTATAAAGAAAGTAGACAAGGCCATATGTTTTAAGTGTTTTCATTATGCCTCATTTTCCCCAAAAAAACTTAATTTAGGTGTTAATGTTGTAATTTATTCCTATATATACCTGTATCTGTATCTGTATCATTACGTTAAACAATTCAATTCTGGCATGTATGATTGACTGGTGGATGCTGCATTTACTGGAGAGGCGACTTGAATCACTTATTATATATACTTTGCCTGACTCATTCACAAGACAAAGATTTTAAAACATGATTTTGATTCCCTAATTTTAAACTCCAAAAACACTTAATGACACCACAGCGGTATAAAATAAGTAGAAAAACATAAATCTTGTATTTTATTTCCAAGTTCTGGAGATGTTTATTTTTTTAGGCCCATACATGTCTTAGCGAGAGAGCTTTGAATGAATTCACTGGAAAATGACTTTTTGTTTCAGAGTCCAAACAACATGATAACAAGCGTCAAAATGCATCAAGGTACTGACCACTTGATGGCTGTAGGGACATCTGTAGGTCATTTCAACATCTATTGTTTCCCTACAAAGACGTCAACATTGTTAAAGGAGGTAAAGTTTCATAATCATTTCTTGATTTTTGGTGATGGGCCTGTCAATCAGTCACAGATAGATCTGAGGCTTGTCTTAAGATTTAAGGCTCAATTTAATGATAACAATAATAATATTAATGAAAATTATCTACTCTGCACACACTCCCGATAACAATCAGCTCTAAGCAAATAAAGCAACTTGTATGCTTAAGAAAACTCATTGAACTTGTATGTTGAACTGGATTCTTTTAACATGACATATGTCCAGTCCAGAGGATGCCATAATGATATTTGAACTTGTCACATTCATGTTCTCATCTTTGTACCTTTTGTGTGTGTTTGTGTGTGTGTAAAAATCAATGAAGTGTATAATTTGTTTTATGTTAAATCTTTTAGTTAAAGGTACAGTAATACATTTTACATTTTCACATTTTGTGAATTGTTGCATTGTAGCACAGCAATAATGTTTGCAGAATAATTTTGAAGGCTCAGGTTATTTTTAATTAAAAATGTTCAGGCTAAAAAGATTTCAAATTTACAACATATTCAAAACATTGCAGCCCATATTGATACTTGCACCAAACTCCATTTTAATAGACCATCAAGTTGTGCACTGATAGAGCTTTTCCTTTATTACAGATCAAGAAATTTGAAGTGCATGATGTTCACAGACACTACATCACATGTTTGGAGTGGAGTGCAAACGGAATGAAACTGTGCAGTGGGGATACCAAAGGACGAGTGGCTCTCACAGAAGTAGATTTTTACGAGGTGAGTATTCTCTTTTATGCATTTTAAAGACTGTATTTGGTTTTAAGATCAGTGGCCGAGTGGTTAGGGTTGAAGTCCTGGTTTTGCCAGGCCTGATGTTGAGTCCTTGGGAAAGATTCTTTACCCATTTTTCCTTATTCGACTCAGGTGTGAACTAGTACCTAGCTACTGGTATAGAAATATATTTTCTGTATGTTAGTATGATATGCTCAACAGGCTGCTCTACTGTATGCTCCCCAGGGTGTTAGAAGGACTTTGAATAACACGCCCTGCTTGGGGATGAATAATGTAATGGTTATAAATTCATCTTTATCTTTATTTGATTTTTTTTTAAATCATGGATTGTAACAATTTTTCAAAATCAAACCTGTATTAATTGACATATATACTTATGTATTTCAGGACAAGTGTACGTCAGCGGTATTGTTGATAGACGCAGGAAATGAAATCGTGCAACTTAGTTACGATCACAAGATCCTGGCTGTGTCTACCACACAAAAAAGTTATGTGGTTAGATTAGACCTGAGCAGTCAGATCATCAACATGGAATGTGAAGATCACATGTAAGGGCTTTTTATTATACAATGCAAGTCCTTTAATGGGGACGACACCATTCCATGGAAATCGTCGACATTAAGCGACATCCCTGTTAAGTGCCAAGTACTTTTTTCCCCTAGCAAGGCGACCATTTTTGACTCATGTATACACCCATAGTGGAATAGCGAGCATTGTCCTTTGTTCACACCTTTGTTTTAGGCATTTACAAGTCCCATGATGAGCCTCTTAGCAATTAGCAGGTTAATTTGCATTTGTTGACATAACTTTCAACAATAAATGACCACCTTCATGGTCTATTTGGACCGACTTGATCTTATTTTTGGTGTCTGCGGCGCAACACAAACCACAGGACGACTGTGCTCCCTGAAAGGCTTTGATGCAGACATTTAACGATATTGAATCTGGGATAAGCTCCATCTCTGTGGGCATCAAATATTTGAGAATCATACTTTTTAAACTACAATACATTTATTTTTTCCATTCATTCTTTTTTCAATTCAGGCCTGGAAAGTTTGGTGCCTGCTTCATCCCAGGAGTGTGTAAAACTGACGATGCATTGATGTACGTGGCCAGACCAGAATGTTTCCTGCTGCTGTCTGACATGAAAGGCGATGTGATAAATACACAAACTTTTTCACCTTCACTATCCTCCACTGAAGTGCCAGAAATAGTTATCCATTCAATGGAAAAGAGCAAGTCAGCGACGATGGACGAACTTCAGTTTGGGAAATTAATGATTTTTAGAGACAAAGAGCTCGTTACATGGTCCAGCACAGCCATAGTGGTGTTGGATCCGTGTAGTAGCAAAGTTGTGGCTTGTCAGAGAAAATTTGATAGCATAGTAGATGTTGCTGTTGTGAACGATGGAGAAATATTTGTGTTACAGAGGCATCCTGGGGCTAGAGTCATAAGGATTGCTGACAAACCAAAATCCAAGTTAAGGAAGAGTAAGTAAAGGCTAGTTCTTTGAGATTATATTTGAAATACATACAGATTGTATTATGTAACCTTGAAATTATTTACTGTTTTTTGTTCTATGATTAACATCTATCTCTATATTTTTTTTAAGAGAAAAAAACCCAACCCATTGACTAAAAAATGAGAATTGCAGTATTAACGGCTTACTACTGATCACTGTTTGAATGTATAGAAATTCTTACCATAAGAAAGTATACCATACATGCAGGCAAACATCTCAGTGACTGTTTGAAAGTTTGGTTTATTAACGTCCATATTCCTGTACAAATACAGGCTCACAGACTTGACATCATTTATTCCCTGGCTGGTCAGGCTGTGTCATTCAATTTCCTTCTCAACGCAGCCGAGATGATACAATAGAGTAGACTGTTAGGCTCATCATACTAACATGCTGATAGTTGGTGTGTCTTTCTCTGCCTGTAGCTGGGTACTTAATCACACCTGAGTCAAGTGAGGAAAAAATGTGCATAGAATACTTTTCAAGGACTCAACATCGATAGCAGTCCCAGGATTCTCTCCAAATCTCAAGCCCTGCGACCTAACCATTTGGCCACCAACATCATCATTAGGGTTTTCTTATTTGATAGTGGTAGTTTGAGTCGTAGTGTGCAAGTTTCTCCTTCTTTGAGCTGTATGACTTTATCCCTATCATGATCATTCCACCAGCATACAACAATGTACCAGAGCCTGTAGCCTTGAAGCCCTTACAACATCCCCTGATTTCAAAAACAGAAGAAAAAGCACTTGATAATGGCATATTCGATAATGTTAGCAAAACATCACTGAAATTTTTAAAGAAGAGCTTTGCGATTCCATTAAAGAAACTGGATCTTCATATAGTCAATGACAACGAGAGGTACGTAAGACCCTGTGTTTTGACAATGTTCTATAGATTATCCCAATGTCATTTGGAAAAAAAGGATGAATGACCTTGATCATCACCAGATTTAAATGCTTGTGATATTTAAGCTCAATCATGAAAGACGATTAAAAAAACACCTCCTGAGCACCCAAGATGATCTTAATATGGCTTTCCAAACGATGGATGCTGTTAAAAAAGCGGGTGGTAGACATATCAAATTTTTTTTTTAAAGTATGAAATTTTGGATTTTAGATGACAAATAATTACTGTTGAAACTCATTTAATCGTTGATTATTTTGTTTTACTGATTTTCTCCAACTTGATTTGACAGAACTATTCCAAGTGCTACAATTCTGTCAAAGCCCAATCCAGTCGTCAAGGTTACCTCAGAGCCGGATGTACAAAGTGAGTTTACTGAGGAAGATACTTTAGAAAATGTTGTAATGCATCTTTTCAGTTTCACTGTGAGAAAGTGATTTAATCATGAAAATACAGTGGCAATAATGACCTGTCGAAGCTATGTTGACATGAGTGAAAATGTAGAAAATGTTAGATAGTTCCAATGATTGACAGCACAAATTTTCTATTCGTAATCACAAAAACATCTGAACGATCTAATCTTATCGTGCACAGCTTGACAAAGTACTGTCCATCATTGAAGCCAGTTGTCATTATATAATTTTTTAAATAAAAATGAATCTTGAATCCAGCAGACCAGTGTGATGGGAAGGACGAAGAAAGAGAAGATCCCTCTCAGCCACAGAATGGGAATAAAAATGGCAAAGAAGATCAGGCTGTTGCGGAGGGGTCAATCATCTTCAGTCGGAAAGGGAAAAAACAGAAGAAAAAACATGTGAAAAAAGGGAACCACGTTGAACCTGGTCAGTATTATCATTTTGAGGATCAGAAAATGTGTTATTTTCATAATTATTTAAAGGATTCACCTTTTTTATGATAATTTATCCTATTCTTTTTCTCTCTTTAGAAAATAAGGATCAGGAAATGTGTTATTTTTATCGTTATTCAAATGATTTACCTTTTATATGATAATTTATCCTTTGCTTTTATCTAAGTTGATAAAATGTTCTGCAGATTGCTAATTATTATTTTTCTTTAGTTATCAAATGAGAAATGCGGATATGCTTTGACATATAATAGCTTTGAAAAGCAAGCAATGGCTTTGCGCTAAAATGATTTTTAATGTTTTCTTTTAATCATGAAACCACTTGCTCCCCTCACCGCCTGCTTCATGCAAATTTCTTGTTGGAAAGCGCATTTTAAGATGTGATCAACGATTTCTGATTGATTGTGAAAAACACATTATAGTAAAAAAAAATTGTTTTTTGTTTGAATTATAGTCCTGGTTTCTTGAGCTTCATGTGTGGCGGGTAACGCTGTGATTATTGTACATGGTATTGAAAAGAGCCTTACACCGAAAGGTACAAAAGGTAATTTGATCAAGAAAGAAGGTATTGAAAAAGAACATTTTTATTTTTCAGTCACAGAGGACAAAAAAACAGAATCACAGGATGTGATGGAAGGCGAGGAGTCTACGATTGAAGCACTCAAGAGGGCAGACAGTTTGTTGGAAAGACTTAATCCTAGTAACCGTGGCAACGATAACCTGTGTCAAGTAGACTTTTTAGTGGAAAATGCTAGTGAGCGGCATATTGAAACAACTGAGGAGGGAATGCTTCCATCTGCGAGTGAAATGTGTGAAGAAAGACTAGATGTGCATTGTGATAAATCTCAAAGTGAAACGCCTGAAGAGGATGTTAGCAAACATATCAGTGATAGTAACACAGATTTAGGAGAAGATGATTTGAACCCTAAGAGCATTACAAGTGTGAAAAGTGAAGCAAGTGATAAAATTTCTGCATCTCATATTATGATTGTGGAGAAAGATTCTGGTGCAGAAGAAACCTGTCTGGCATCATCAGCGTTAAATTCAGACAAACCACTCAATGCTACTTCTCCTGACACTCTTAACGACTGTGTGGAAAAAGCATTAGAATCTCTTTATTTTGAGGCTGAAACCAATGCAACGGATAGTGATCATGACAGTGAAAAAGAAAAAGAACAAGTCAAATACGTCAACATAGATCCTCTGGTCATAGATCCTTTACAAGATTCTACCAGTGACCTTGAGAGAGTAGATGTCTTAGGGTCACCAATGGAGGATTTGTACGCAGGATCATTTTTCGAGTCGGGGTCATCATATTCTGATGACCCGACGAGGCTCAGGCCCATTTACTTCAAGGAAGGAAGTTCTCCGACTAACTTGGCATACCAGCTACAGAATGTTTCCCCAAAAATACATAATAACATCTGGTCAGAACTCCGAACGCCTACAAACATTTACAGTGTGGGGATTTCAGATTCGCATGTCTGGTACACAGACAAAAGTGAAAACATTTATTCTTTGGCCGTGAAGGAAGTCAACGGGGCCACTTGGAAGAAGGCATCGGGTAAAGCCAATCAGATATCCGTGTCACCGTCCGGACAGATTGTATGGTGTCTTCATAAAAAAGTAATTCATGCTGGCACGAAGATTAGCGTTCGACATCCTGAAGGGCTGAAGTGGGTGGAAGATGTGAGCCACGTGGACTACATCTCCGTCGATGACAACTGTGCATGGTAAGAGATATAAGATTATTGTGATGCTTTTGTGATTAACAACAGCTTCTTCAGGTATTGACATAATATGGCATTGACATATGGCATTGATATATGGCATTAATGTATGGCATTGATATCTGATATATAAATGGCATTGATATATTTACCATGTTTTAAGTGCTTTACATTTGCCTTGGTAAAGGGACAGAACTCTCACACCTCATGCTGCCTGATAGGTGTGAATATAATTTTTGGACAAGGACGCTTTTTACAATGCTGTAAGTGTAATGCAGTGGTAGTAGCAGTATATAAATAGTGAGTAAATAAACAAATTTAAATAGAAAAGAGACATAGACACTTGTTTTGTTTTGTCTTTTTCTGCTTTTGAAACTCTACTCACTCACTCTTCGTATATTATTTCACCACCAATAGCTTCAACAGGACACCTTTTTTATAAATCCAGTTTCATCAATTATGCAGTAAAAATAAGCCCTTTTGGCTCCTATGACCCAAAAAGAGTGTTTGTTTGTCTTCATTTTTGAAGGACATAATGATCATGTGACAAATTGACACACTCGGTATGGCACATTTCTCTCCCAGCTATGAGCTGGCACCCATTTCTATACCTGGGCTGAGTGATACACTGGGAGTAAAGCATCTCACCCAAGGATAGTAGCATGCAGAATACCAAAAGCGTGACTCTGCCATACACCAGTTAGGTTGAAGTAAAGTAAGTCCTTAAGAGCATTGAGGCTCATAGAGACAGTGCTTATCCCAGTTTTCGTAGTGTGAAGCAGACAGAGTGACAAATATGTCACCCTTTAGATTAGGACGCTGTTCTATCCCCAACTGAAAGCTGGTACCCTTGTCTCTGAAAGCTGGTACCGTAAGGTACAGTAAGGCAATTGGAGTAAAGTTTCCTGCTGATGAAAAACAACAAGGTAACTGGTAGGATTCAAACCTACGACCTTCGCTATCAGAGTTCGCTGCCGCATCACCTTGGCCATCTTACCTCCTTGGGTTGAAGTCATATGTGTAATCTACTAAGTGGTCACATCTCCTGTCGTGTTGTATATCATGTGAAACACCATTGGTTCCATAGGATCTAAACCAGCATCCACACTCCAACCACAAATCTACATCAGTAGATCTTATTTGGAGCAGCCATTTATTGAATGGTCATTTTGGTACATGCCTTTTGTAAAGGGTTACATGTCCTATGAGCAACTGGGCTTCAAACAAAATATATACTACTATTTTTATTATTGTTTCAGTTGTTCGCCTGTTAGTTGTTAGTTGTTGAAAGGGAAATCATTTTCATAAGAAAATAAATCGTAGGATATAATTCAATTTGATTATTTTGACTAAAACAAGATGTGTCTCTCTCAAAATGCCAAAAGCTTTGATCTCAGACATTAAAAACTTCTTTCTTATTTTTTTAGAGATAAAGTTGCATAGTCTAATTGATATCTGAAAATTACGATCGTAACCACATAGCTGACACTTGTTGATGTTGAGGGCCTTCTTGACAGATAGTGAGTGTATAACGATAAAGACGCAGATCACCTAACACATGGCTAGAAAGACTTATCTTAACTTATGAAAAACATAAGGAGACCAGATGAAGCCAAGGGTGTTGAAACAGATAAAAAGGGAATGTGTTGGAGACTTCTAAGTTAAAAAAAAGTTAAGTCCTTTAGAGCCATGAGGCCCATAGAGCCGGTGCTTATCCCGGTTTCCATAGCGTGAAGCGGGCTGAGTGACATTACGTCACCCTTCTGGATAGGACGCTGGTCTATCGCAGATTGCTTCCCCAGCTGTAAGCTGGTACCCATTTTTACAC
>JARFNW010142736.1:0-10221 GCA_031763155.1 Dirona albolineata | reverse complement strand
GTAGTAGTAGTAGTAGTAGTAGTAGTAGTAGTAGTAGTAGTAGTAGTAGTAGTAGCAGCAGCAGCAGCAGTAGTAGTGGTAGTAGTAGTAGTAGTAGTAGCAGCAGCAGCGGCAGAAGTAGTAGTAGCAGTAGTAGTAGTAGTAGTAGTAGTAGTAGTAGTAGTAGTAGTAGTAGTAGTAGTAGTAGTTATGGTGTCGAATGTGGTGGTGGTAATAATAGTACATCTATGCCTATGTTTGTGCCATTTTTTAGAGTTCATTACCCCTTTAAGGTTGATGCGGGTTTTCCAAGAAGATTGCATCATCTCTCAAGATACACCCATGTCGATGAAGATAGAACAGTACCTAGATAGAAACATCGTTGTTGTTGTTGCTATTGTTTCGTTGCGGCTGCTGTTGCCTTCTGCAGATGGCATGCATTAATTGAGTCTGTGCGGGAATGCTAAAGGCATGGTAACAAAGGGGAGGCTTAGTTGAGTTGTTTCAAAAGCCGACCGAAGTGGAGCGAGGCACGTTTTGAAATGGAAGTGGAAAGAACGTGTCTGTTCGTTTGTTTGACATATGAATAAAGTCAATAATGACAACGATATAATAATATATCGGTACATGTCCAAATCATCACTGTATGACATCAATTATTATCTCACACCTCATTATATTATTATTTCTCTTTTTCATAGCCAATAATTTTGCTGATAAAGACGGTCCTGTATTTGCACAGATGCTGAAGGTAACGTATAGCTGTATTGTATTTTTTTTTGTTATTCCCTTACTTACGAAAAATAACACCCGTTAAAAAGTGAGGCATAATATAACCTAAATAAACGTAGAAGTGAGACATATTATGATTTGGTTATCAGGACTGGTGTACATGTTCCTGAACAGAATAGTAGATAAATGTTATTAAGATAAATTTTTTTATGAATAATGTTCAATACTGTTTTCTTTTCATGATTCGTACTTGGTATACGAATATGCGTATGTTCATTTAGTTTCACGATTCATAATTGCTATTCGAATATGCGTATGTTAATTTAGTTTGTATCATAACCATCAGGAAAATCGACATTTAAGAACTTTGGATCTCTCGGATAACTCTTTTGGAGAGCTGACTGGCAAGACGTTGGGGGAGGCCTTGGGTAAGATTTAAGATAATATGTCCAACAAAACACATCTCTACGGCCTTTACCAGTATTACAACAACAACAACAACAACAACTACTACTACTACTACTACTACTACTACTACTACTACTACTACTACTACTACTACTACTACTACTACTACTACTACAACTACTACTACTACTACTATTACTACTATTACTACCACTACTGCTGCTACTACTACTACTACTACTACTACCATTACTACTACTGCTGCTGCTTCACTACTACTACTACGACTACTACTACTATTATTAATACTAATACTTTTATTACTAATACTACTACTACTACTACTACTGCACTACTACTACTACTACTACTACTACTACTACCACTACTACTACTACTACCACTATCACTACTACCACCACTATTGCTACTACTACTACTACTACTACTACTACTACTACTACTACTACTAATACTACTACTACTAATACTACTACTACTGCTGCTGCACTACTACTACTACTACTACTACTACTACTACTACTACTACTACTACTACTACCATTGCTGCTGTGATGATGAGGAGGATGGTGATTATGATCATGGTGATAATGACGACCATTATGACGGTGACAACGATAGTTGGGATGGCGGTGGCGGCAGCGGTGTAAGCGTTGGTAGTGATGGCGGTAGTGGTGATGATGAGAATGCTTTCCTGTGTAACAATCGATTTTACTGCTCTTTTTGCACTGCTGCTTTTATTGATCAGATTTCTGTAGATATTCGATCCATAACAATGACATAGTACTAGAATATGACCCCATTCATTAGTTTGGAATACACCCATAATAAGGGATTGATAGTATGTACACTCTTTCTTTTTGGTACAGCTCACAACGAAATATTAGAGGACATCGATCTGCAATGGAATAAACTAAGCGGTAAAGGAGCTACAAACCTTTTAAATGGCATTAAGGTGAAAAGAATACTTATAATAATATGTTCAATTTGGATTTTGAGTATCATAAGAAGATACTTCAATTTTTGGTGTATGTATGTATGTGTGTGTGTGTGTGAGAGAGAGAGAGTGTGTGTGTGTGTGTGTGTGTGTGTGTGTGTGTGTGTGTGTGTGTATGTGTCTGTCATGTCGTTGTCAATGTGGTAACCCTGACTTGACTGAAACCTGTACCTACCTATTGCTATCCACAGCGAGAGTGTATCTCTATCCACGTCGGACAAGCCGGAGTCCAGATCGGTAATGCCTGCTGGGAACTCTACTGCCTTGAGCACGGTATCCAGGTAAGGGACTCAATTGAATTGTAGAAACATTTTACATTTATTGATTTATTTCATGATACGACGATAGAACAGTCAGCGTAAAATTAGGTATAGTTGTATGATCTCTTTGATTTCTTTTAGTTTTTTTCTTTTTCTTTTTTTTTTATTAATTTTTTTTTTTTTTTTTTTTTTGCTTGTTTGTAAAAATAATAAAAAACAGACACGAGGCTTCCATTTTCTTTTCTTGATAAGTCAAACTATCCTGCTCTTTTTGTATCTATTGAGTTCGATCAAGCAGTTATTTAGTTGAATAGATATCTATGTATTTACCTGTCTGTATTATCCATCCATCTTTCTATCTATCCATCTATCTATCTATATATCTGTCTTATCCATTTAGCTATCTACCTATCCACATATCTATCAATCTATACATCTATATACTATTCGTATGTTTACCTCTCTATTTAGCTATATGTTTATCAATTCAGCTAGCCATCTATCTTGTGTCTTCATTGCTGATCATTCATTTCACGTGTCGATTGTCTTAGTCTTACGGCCATTCGTTCTTTCCCTCTCTCATCCTACCTGCTTTAATGGTATGCAGCCATTAATAAATTCTGTCAGTCGAAAATAACAAATGCTACTAAACTTTAATCTATTTGTAGCTTTATTACAACACATCATGCTAGTGTACCAAGTCAAATTTAATCGTAATTTATTTCTACCCCTCGACAGCCGGATGGCCAGATGCCCTCTGACAAGACCATCGGAGGTGGTGATGATTCCTTCAACACCTTCTTCAGCGAGACTGGCGCCGGCAAACACGTGCCACGTGCCGTCTTCGTTGATCTGGAGCCAACTGTCGTTGGTAAGTCTTCGTCCTTGCACAGTCTGAGTAGTAGTCTTTTATCTGGTTCAATTGAGTCAGCGGGCTGAGGCTCTCTTTTTGGACCAACTCCTCTGTATGTCAATATGTGCCAACTCCTCTGTATGTCAGTGTATGAAGACTATTATTACCCAGCACTGTCTGATCCTAGTTGTGTCATGGCACTGCTCGTGTAATGGACAAAAAAAAACAAAAAAACTGACAATCAATCAAACAACCAGAATTATCAGACACCAATAAGATAGTATTACTATTACTATTGACTGGGACGGTGAAGAGAAGAAACATGTTGTTGTTGTCAGTAGTGGTCCCTTCCACCGTAATGATAATGTAACACAGTAAGGAAGGATGATTATGACATTGCTAGTCCTGTGGACTGTTAGTCGTAGGGTGTATCATGGAATGGATATGACATTGGTATAGACGCATTCATCACCCTTTTTCTCATCGTCACTAACATCAACTTTTCCACCCCCCCCTCCCCTTTCAGATGAGGTCCGTACCGGCACCTACCGCCAGCTGTTCCACCCCGAGCAGCTCATCACCGGCAAGGAGGACGCCGCCAACAACTATGCTCGTGGTCACTACACCGTGGGCAAGGAAATCGTTGACCTCGTCCTTGACCGTCTGAGGAAATTGGCTGATCAGTGTACTGGACTCCAGGGATTCCTCATCTTCCACTCCTTCGGTGGTGGCACTGGATCTGGATTCACCTCCCTCCTCATGGAGCGTCTGTCCGTCGATTACGGCAAGAAATCCAAACTGGAATTCGCCATCTACCCAGCTCCCCAGGTAAGATGGGGTCCTTATTGAATGTTTTAATCCTTTCCCTACAATACATAAATTCATTGGTCTTAACTATGGTAAAGTATTAAGATTGGCTTCCATCATTTTTTCCTTTTCATTCCTGACGGGGCATTCATTTTAATTCACTACAAATCAAGGGAATTTTTAAATATTGAAATTAACATGTTAATGTTTGAAAAGAAACAAACATCAATAATGTATTTTTTATTACTTGAAAGGAAAGACAATTAATTTGTATATTTTTGTTCTTTACATTGGACGATAGATATGCCTTTGCTATAAAATTATGTCACTAGAAAACTAAACAGCAAAACTAATGTATGTTCACAGGTCTCCACCGCCGTGGTCGAACCCTACAACTCCATCCTGACCACCCATACCACCCTGGAACACTCCGACTGTGCCTTCATGGTTGACAACGAGGCCATCTACGATATCTGCCGTCGTAACTTGGACATCGAGCGCCCAACCTACACCAACTTGAACCGTCTGATCGGCCAGATTGTCTCCTCCATCACCGCATCCCTGAGATTCGATGGTGCCCTGAACGTCGATCTGACTGAGTTCCAGACCAACTTGGTGCCCTACCCACGTATCCATTTCCCTCTGGCCACATACGCCCCAGTCATCTCCGCCGAGAAGGTAAACTTGAATAACTCATGGCGCTCCATCATTTACATTTTATCTATAAAATTACAGCTCAGCTGACATTAATAAGTTTATTACCATAAGATGTAATTGACGTCATAAAGATTATCCACATCCCAGCAACACAATTTGTAAACTGAGCACATAGTTTTTCAGTTTAAATTAGAAACACAGCACGTTCTGATATATTGTATTTTTAACACCAAACATAAATCAATCAAACGTTAGTCATTAAAATAATGTACGTCTAAACCATCCACTCAACCCTCGATTTGAATAAGGCACTGCTCTGAACTATGTCTTATGAATGACTTTGTTACTCTTGTCCAGGCCTACCATGAACAACTGTCCGTTGCTGAGATCACCAATGCCTGCTTCGAGCCAGCCAACCAGATGGTGAAATGTGATCCCCGTCACGGCAAATACATGGCCTGCTGCATGTTGTACCGTGGAGATGTCGTCCCCAAGGACGTCAACGCTGCCATCGCCACCATCAAGACCAAGAGGACCATCCAGTTCGTTGACTGGTGTCCAACTGGATTCAAGGTCAGTATAAACGCATTAAAGATAGAGTACATCATGGGGAAAGGGGGGGGGGGGCATGTCCTCTTCATAGAATATGTTACTAGAGTCAAGTTAGCGGCTGAAGTCTGTGATAGTGGGTTAATGTTTGAGTAAGAAATTCATTTCTATTAAAACCTTGCAATGTCAAAGGTAAATTGAAATATTTATATTTTACTCAATTTAAAAACAAAACTTCACGTTTATTTATGCTAGATATATAATATGTCATTCTTATACTCTGAGGATCATTTTGATTTTAACATGCCTTCTTTTCTCTGCGTGTTTCCAGGTCGGCATCAACTACCAGCCACCCACCGTTGTCCCCGGAGGTGACTTGGCCAAGGTCCAGCGTGCCGTCTGCATGTTGAGCAACACCACCGCCATTGCTGAGGCATGGGCCAGACTTGACCACAAGTTTGATCTCATGTACGCCAAGCGTGCTTTCGTCCACTGGTGAGTACCCGACTTTATCAATTCATCCAAATGTCTAGTTAGGGTTCAAATCAAAACCATGTCAAGTGATTCCTTATGAAAATTCCAAGGCTGCTCCGAGTGAGTAATGCTCCATCCGGTTCAAAAGTTCAGTAGTCCGGCCTATCTGGCACTGGCAATTTATATTTTTATTAAATTTAATAATTTTAAAGTAGGTACTACGTCAGTGTTAGTTATTTAGAGCCAGCATATGGTCAAGCGTAGGGAATTGCCGTGTTATCATTATCACCATTCATTATGGGGTTGTTTGCTTTGTTTGTTTAAGGGGGGGGGGGTATGCTTCTTATTCATTCCCTTTATGCAATGAGAGAGGCGGCACTGAAAACTAATACAATTTATCACTCTGTTCCCAGGTATGTGGGTGAGGGTATGGAGGAGGGAGAGTTCTCCGAGGCCCGTGAGGATTTGGCTGCCCTGGAGAAGGATTACGAAGAGGTCGGAGTTGACTCCGTTGAGGGTGAGGGTGAGGAGGAAGGTGAGGAGTATTAAACTCTTCGTACTTCTGATACAACTACCCCGTTCCTGCCTAAAGTGCTATGATCTAATTTGGCTTGGAATAAACAGATAACAAAATTTATAAAGCTGAATCTTTCATTCATTTTGTTTGTCCGTTGTGTATGTGTCTTTGTGTTCATAATTTAGTTTATACTACTCACTGTTGAAAGACATTTCAATATAATAATGAATGGTGCAAGTTACCTTCGACAGTTTCGGGTTATTATAGCTGACCGGTGGGCACAAGTCTCTACAGAAATGTATATTGCTTCATAGAAGTATGTCCATAAACGACTGTGAACATAGCGGGTTGATCCCCTGCTTGACCTAGGATGTTGACACACACTGCGTTCAACATTGCGTAGTGGTCAAAGCATAAGCATGAAGCCTCAGCCCTTTAGGTCCAGGGTTTAGCTAGTGGTTGCCTCATTTTAAAAAATCCAGGGAGAATTTTGTCTTCAGGATCTATTCCGTTGGTAGACCGGAATAACCCAGGCGTTAGCCGCAGTGCAGCGCCGCAAAGTGGGATCAAGGTCTTGAGGGAAAAAATCCAGTGCTTCCATCATGATTTGAACCCGCGACCTCTCGAACCAAAGGCAAGTAACTTAACCACTGCACCACCAGCCCATACTGTATCATTCAGGACTGGGCGTGGAGTCAGCCCTAACACTGCGATACTAATATGAGGCAGATAAAACGAAGATCCTTACAAGACAACAACAAACACATAATAAACGGAGACGGGGAAAGGGGGGGGGGGGCTAAGAGATTAGTTAGCTGGATCGTTAATAATGATATAGAGGCACAACAACCCAACTATAATATTGCCATGTGAAATTGCAAGCCCCACAGGGCGACTTAAGGCCGAGAAACATTATACCATTCAGCCGCCTGTGAGATGATGGGTGAAAAAAGTGCAATAAGCAATTTATGACGGAGCAAGATTATTTACATAATAACAACACCCCCAGTGAATCCAGGACCTGCAAGTTGATCATCCAAAGGACACGAAGAATCCTCTTCTATTTCCATCCTACATAAAAACTGAAAATCTTATCCATCCAGACTCTAAAATAACTGTTTCTTCACAAACTCACTAGAACCACTCTCAGCACAGGACGTCCCCATACGAGACTGGAGAAAAGAGCAAAAACAAAGGAGTTACTAACGTAATATTATAACATGTACAAAGTAATCTTGGACCACACAGTCGAAGTACTGTATAATAGAAGAGGAAGAGAAAATGACCCTTCTATCGCGAGCATTCAGATCAGCCACCTTCCCAGCATGCTCGGGTGGCACACGTCCCCCCCCCCCCCCACACACACGCACCCACTTCACAGCTGGGGGTTAATCCCCAAAGATACTAAAAATCTATTTATTGGTCAATCTGAACATGCATGTTATGCTGATCATGACTTTAAAAAATGGTTTTGGACACAGACGACAGATCACCTGCTTGTCTTAATATCCTGATAAACATTCCAGTTCTGTGTGCAGCATTGCCTGATGGTCTAGAGCAGATCATGCAAAGGGTGAGGTTAATTGTCAAACTCAACAAGGGCTCATAGCATTCACCATTCACATTTACTCATGTGCAGTTTTTGTTTTGTTTTGAGTTTCATTATCTTAACATTTACTTTCAAAGGTTAATGAGGGATAAACACCAAAGTTACTGAAAATGTTTTTGTTGGTAATCGGGAAAACACAGCATTTTGAGCTGATCATGATCAAGAAATGATTTTGGATATAGACGGCGGATCACCTACTTGTCTTAATATCATTACTAAGGGGGATCAGAAATTTTGCTCAGCCTAAGGCATGTAAAGGTGAAATTACATGTACACAAACGCAGACACGCTGTCCATATATAGGAATATGTTGCTAGCATTGGAAAATCCTTCGCATTGCTAGACAGAGATGGAAGGAATAGTGATCAGGACATTACAACAAGCAGGTGATCAGTCTACTGTATACCTATATATATAGACATATATCATTATTATCATCATCATTTATATTATTATGTAGTTTTTTATCAAGTCCCCATTATACTGCAATAAGTAGTGTAGGAGCCAGCCATATGTCAAGCTCTAGAGGGTGCACATGACAAATGGAAGTAAATCCAAATGCCAATGAGGTCACACACCACTCATCACCTAACACATGGCTAGAATTATTATTATCATCATTATTATTATTAATAATATCAATATTATTGTTATTATTATTCATATTATATTATCATTACTGTTACTATCATTATTGTCATCATTATTTTGTTTTCCAAACCCATTTACACCGCAAAGCATTGGGGACGAACACCATGATAAATCTTGGACAATGCACAAATCATCATCATGCAAACACACAGGCGCCACAAACATCACACACAGCTAAACAAAGAATTGGAAAGGCTATGGATTGGGAAATTACAATAAGCAGGTGATCAGCCTACTGCATCCATGGAATATCTATGTCTTATAAATTTAAGACAAGCAGGGGACCAGCCTACTTTCTAAAAACCTTTATCGGTCACGAGGGATACAATGATGTACCAAGAAACACATCTTGGTAGCCTTAGTGTCAATGTCCCTCACCTATCAAAGAAACTGGCCGGGTTTGGCAGCCTTGGCAGGCACGACGTGCAGCGACAACTCTCTAATTCCACTAAATCATAAATAAGATTCATGTTCTTCAAGGAACAAAAGGGTTAAAAATTAGAGAAAGTAAGTTTTATTTTTGCACAAGAGTAAGAAAATATGTTTTTTGTGCGATTTAAAAGCCAAAAGATAAATCCTGCTCTTGACTATCTTGAGTGCGTAGCTCATCTTGGAGATAGTAGGACGCCAATAAATATGCGAGGTATTTGAACAACTTGAATAAAGCCCAAGCACTTCACCTTAAAACTTCCAGTTGTACAACTGACTCAATTCACATAGTGCTGTAAATCAAACAAACCAATTAGCAACTAACTATCGACGAGTGGAGCCCTGCATAAACCAAGTCTTCTCATATGAAGTTACTCAAACAGCACTTGCCTCCTGTCATATACCCTGTGGTCAACAATTGGTACCATAATGCAATCCAAGAAAAAAGTTGGTGGTAAAACGGAGTAGGCACAGCATGTGCTACTCAGTTAAATATGACCAGTTTATTGAGTTCATGCAGATGACATAGATATCTTGGTTTCTCCAGGAACAAATGACTTAAAAATTCTCAATCATTGAGATCTAGATTATTTTTTTTGCTGATTTTAGATAAACAAAAATCTTCTTGCAAAAAGTATGCACTAAATTGCACCAAAGTAATGAACAATTCAACATTAGGTTTACAGAGATGAATTAGATATTCCATGTAATGGATCCAGACTTAATTCAACTTGCATGTGGCGCTAATATAATGTGGTGAATCAGGTTCTGCAATTATGCCAATGGTGGAAAAATGTTTGAATTTCTAAAAGTTCCATGTTTAGAAACATTGGACAAAATAACGCTGAAATAAGGATTTAACAATTTAACAATCTAATGAGCATCAAAGTTGAAAGCACAATTCATCTTTTTTGGGGGGTTCTAGTCAAACAGCAAGGTCCAGTAGCAGGGAAAAGTGGACCAAATAATTTGTCCTTTCGCCACCCTGATGATTGGAGTTAACATATTAAGACCTTTGAAATCTTTCATCTCTTTCTGGAATGGTAGGTATAATAATCCACTGTTGATGCTACCCAGTGCAGTAAATAAAACTGCGAGCAAGAGAGGAAATGTCATAGAAAAAATCTTCCTATTGTCATGCTGTGGCGCTTAATGACATATACGTCAAAGACAAGAACAATGATATAAAGGCATGCAAGGATCACTTTCCTCCCAGAAAATATTGAACAAGACAGACTCTTTTTGCATATTTACTCAATAACTTTCTGAATAACAAAT